>JAODAL010011725.1:0-98612 GCA_025379985.1 Phyllomedusa bahiana
CCTTAGCAAACAGGCTGAAAATAGATTTTACGATTGTATTTTTTTAGCCTTCAAAAATATGAAAATATGAAACTATGATTTCTGGGTTTTCCCGAAATTTGTTTACCTGAAGAATCTAATGATCAAGGAAAAAGCCCTTTTCATATCTGCCCCCGCGGGTTTACGGGGAGTTTCTCTTTTCAAAGGGGGGCCCAAAAAAAAGTCCAGCGAAGCGGGCTGAAATTTGGCCGTCGTGGTTTTTTCGCCAAAAAAAAGGGTGCCGGGGAAAACCAATTGACCAACCCCGGAAAAGAGGGAAAACCTTGCTGGGGGGTACCCCCCTTTTTCCCCCCCATCATACCCTGGGGACCCTCCAAATATCCCCCTAGGGCCCCCGAACCCAAAATGCCCCTTCTTTACAGTGCAAATTTTCCCTTTATATGCAAATTTTAAAATGGGGCCCTGTTAGTACCACTTTTTCCCGACCAAAGCGGGGGAGTAAACCAAAAAGTCCAAAAGAGGCCCCCCGGAACAGACCCTTAAATATATCTTGTAACTGTGGGCGGCAAGGGGAAAAGGAAAAAAAATAACCCTTCAACCTGTCACGTGAGGCGAAAAGTTTGCCTTGGGGCCCTTTAAAGAAAAGCGTGCAGAGGTAAATGTGGTGTGTCCCCGGAAAGGTGGGTCTAAATATATTATTCCGGGGAAAAAAGGGGCCATGTCCCTAAAACCCGGGTTTTGGCCCGGGAGTCCGCCCCCTGCTTAAAACCCCTGGCCCCTGTTTTTTGGGAATGGGGGCGCGGCCGAGGGAAAGATGAGAAGTGGGGATTTCTGCTACTATTCCCAAAACCCCTTTTTATTTCAAAAAAACCTTGGGGAAAAAGCCAAAATTAATTATGTTCCAGGCTCCCCCATGAATGCAAAAACCAGCAAAACCCCCGATATGTAATTCCCCGCGGGATGTTTCAATGCTTCTGGGAAAAAGCCCCGGGGATGTGGGAAGCGAAAACTGAAATTGGATTATTTCTTTTGAAAAATGCCATTTGATATGTGTACTGTGGATAATGGGCTGTTTTCCCCTTTTGTCACGCCTGTAAACCCTAGTCGGACGCTTGCAAGCCTCGAATTTTTTTGTGTCGGCCCGACCATTCAAACCCAAATAACCTGGAAGGAAGGGGGGGGGGAAAAAGGGCTGGGATGCCCCCCCTTTTCCCCCCCCCCTATGCCTTGTGACTTTCAAGCGGCCCGTCCCCCAACTCTCAAAAATGTTCCTTTTTTTCGGATCCCCCCAGAGGAAAACTGCAAAAGGGCAAACAGACAAAACCCCTGGGTGGGCCTACAGCTAAAAGGGGTGGATTGGGGTGCCGGGGATTTCTGTGGGTCCCCCAATTTAAATGAGAGCTTGCTATCTGATCCTGGAAATTTTTTTTTTTTTTTTTTTTTTTTTTTTTCCTTGATTCCCTGAACCGATCCCCCGTAATTCGCTACCGGGGGGACGGGCCCGAGTGATCATGAGGACCCCAAAAACCCCAGTTTGGACCCCGGCGAAAATCAGCTGTGGGAACCCCGTGATTGCTGTGCAAAAAAGTAGAGGGTGCGCTCCCATGCTGGAGCAGGGGGGAAACAGCAGAGAGAGGGGGCGACTATTTTTCCTTTTGGGGCCCTGAAACTGGAAAGGGGGAGGAGTTTTGGGCCCCGGGGGAAATAAGCAGACACCCCGTGAAATCTCCCCCCAACCCCAGTGGGGGCCCCCCTTTCCGGCTAATTTGATACAAGGGGGGCAGTGAAAAGGGGGCTGAAAAAAGGGGGCCCCCCATAAGGCCCCTTTTTCTGGGGGACTCCCGCCTTTCTCCCGGGGGCCTGGACGTTTAAAGGGGGGGGCCCCTTTCATCTAAATGGGCCCGGGAATGCCCCGGCTTAGTCCCCTTTGGGGGCCTTCCTGGAGGGTCTGCCCCTCCAAAGTAGAAAATTTGACAGGGAGATAAAAATTAAATTTTTTAAAGCGTAAAATCCCCAAAAATCCGCCTGTAACTCTCTAGATTTTCCAGAAAAAATTTCGCCCTTTCCAAAAAATTAGTAATCCTTTTTAGGGACCCTGGAAAAAATTGCAGCTTTCTTTTTCCTAACCCGGGGGGCAGAAGCAGTGCGATTTTTGTCTAAAATTGTTTTTTGCATAAAAAAAGACTCTACCCCTGTTGGGGGGGTGCTTTTATGGGGCCCCCCCACAAAAAAGGGCTTCCCAGGCCCCCTTGGGAAACACATCTTCAGTGGCCGAAGCTAGGGGTCCCAAAAAGAGGAGGAGGCTTACGACCCCCATCAGGGCCCCAAATGGATTTCAGAAAGATAATTTTTCCGCCAAAGGGTTCCTGCCAAAACAGCTCTGACAGTTAAAATGATATATCCCGGGGCCCGACCTAAACAGATTGGAGTGGAAAATTGACAAAATGAGAGAAAAAAAAAACCCCAGGGCGGGAAACGTCGTATAGTGAATTTTGGGAAAATTTTTTTTCGGCCCCCACACAAGGTTTCAACAACTATGCAACAAAAAGGTCAAAAAACCTTTCAAGACAGGGTGGGGAAAAACGGGGGGAAAAAAGGCCAAACCCCAGGAATAATTTTTTAAGTATACAGGTCTCCCGAGGCGAGGGGGAGGGGGGTGCTCCAGAAAAATTTTACGGAAAAATTGTTTCCGACCAAACTTCTAGATCCAATACCCCTTGGGTCTTCATTTTTTCGTTTATTGAACGGGGCCACCCTATTTTCCCCAAAGGGCCGCTCCCACCCGGATTCTCCTGCCCGTCCTTTTATCATGAAGGTGCTCAAATCCCGGACCGTGACGGCGATTCCCGGAAAAAAGGACCGCAGAAAAAAAAGGAAAGAAAAAAGGCCCAGATAAAATGTTGATAATTTGCGTTTTCTCCTTTTATCCTGGACTACACAAAATGAGGTCCCCAAGGAAGAGGGGACAGTTCACCCGGTCAGAAGCGTTAAGGGGAAATTGGACTGAGTTTTTTCCCTGTTGTATCCCCGGGGGTTTTAAAAGTCCAAGATCCCAAAACAAAGGGGGCTGTTCTTTACCCCTTCCGGGGAAAAGGGAAACGAATTTAGTGGAGATAGGGGCGAGGGCCCGAAGACGCTGAAGGGGCTTGTCCCTTTTTCTGCGGTCTTAGTGACCCTTTTTATGGTGAGGGGGTTTTTGGGGGTTTGGGTTATAGAAGAGTTTTGGGGGTCTTTGGTTTTTTTTTTGAGATTGATTTAGGGTTTTTTAAATACGGGGGCAGCCCAGTTTTAAAAAGTGAAAACCGTCCCTTCTCCGGAAAAAGGCCCGGGTTTTAAAAGGGGGGTTTGAGGGGATCTTTTTATTGCTTGGGAGCTCAGGGTTTTTGAACATTAGGGCTATTTTTCTAGAAGGGGGGGGTTAAATTTTTTTAGTCTTTGGGAGACTTTTTTTTTTTTTTGTTTAATTTTCCCGGGACGCTCCCCTATGGAGTGAAAAGTTAGAGATGTTTTTTTTACAATTAGGGGTTTTTTGGGGGCAAAAGTTTAAAACCCGGTTTTGGGGTTGTTTTGGGGGCGGGGTGGGGGGGGGTGGGTTTAAAGTTTTTTGTAGTTTTTGGGAGCTGGGTTTTAAAAATGTGGTGTGTGTTTTGGTGGTTTTGTTGGGGGGGGTGGCTTTATCATGGGGGCCGGCCCCCGGGTCTACCCCTTTCCCGGGAAAAAGATTTTGGCCTAAACTTTTAAAATGGCGTTCCCTTTTAAAGTAGTATGTGGGGAAAATTTTCGGGGGGGCCCAGTTGCAAAATCAATAGAGATTAGTGTTCAATTTTCCCCCAGTCATTTAACCCGGACTTTGTTGTATTGCCCAAGGGAAAAAAACTTGAGAGGGGGAAAAAAATTCTGTCACTCAAAAAAGGGGGATGGAAATAAAGGGTTTGGTTATCATGCGGATACTTTTAAAATTTTGCTAGGGGGTTTTCCATATTGGGGGGCAAAAAAAACCCCCCTTTTTTCTTTTTTTGCCCGGTAAAAATTGATCCCCTGGTAGGTACATTGTGCTTCAAAGCGCCAAAAAACGGGGAGTGGAATTGTCGGTAGGGGGGTATTTTTGGGCCCCCTCCTTTATCTAAATTCGTTTTTTTGGAATCTTTTGCGAATTTTTCTTTGGGTTTTTTTCTGTGGTTCCGTTTTTGGTGATGGGGAGACTTTTTCGCCCCAACCCCGTGGCCCCGGGATATGGGCCGCCTACGCCCCCAAAGGGGCCAAAAAAAAAAAACATTTATCCTTTCTTTTTGGGAAATGGGCCCCATGTGCGTGGCCTGACGGAGGTGTGGAGGGGGGAAACACCCAGCAGGGCAGGCAGGGTTTTCGTGCTACTCTGCAACCTCGGGGTCCCCATCTCGCCTAGATCTGCATTTTGGGAAGGGGGAGCTTTTTATCCCATGTGGTTTACAGCCCGACTATTTGCCGAGGGGACATCTCGGGGCCATGCCCCCCTACTGGTGCGGGTTTTTCTCAAACCCCTCTGGGTTTGGGTAGGAAAAAACTGGAGTTTGAAAAACCCCAAATTGGGTAGGGTTCCACGTCTTTTGGAGGGAAATGCCGGGAGGGTATTGTCAGTTTTTTGGGAAGACAATGAGGGGTCTGCTGACCCTTTTTATAACTTGGGGGGCGCCCCGAAAGGGCTTGGGGACTAGGGGGCCTTTAAACAATGCCATAGCCATTTACATAGGCCCCGCCTTAATGCATTTAAGGTGAAAATTGGAAGGGGAAGGGGTGGGGGGGGCCCCAAAAGAGGTGAAAACGGGGTCAAAAAAAGAGAGGAACAAACCCAAAGGGGTTGGCTGGGAAAAAGGGAAAAAAAGGGTTACAACCCTTTCTCCTTACCAATACACGCAAAAGCGGGTGTTGACACAAAGGGGCATAAAGTTTTTCGCCCGGGGGGGGTAAGAATGGGGGGGGCCCCTTTGGCCCTTTTTGGGCCAAAAAACGGGAGACCCCTAGGCCCGGGAGTTGCTTTTGGGGTTTAAAAAATTCAAGGGGGGAAAAAAGTGCGGACCCTGAGGGGGTTTGCCCCTAATTCGCAAAAGTATTTCGAGCGTTTTTTTTCCTCTAAGTTTTAAACACAATTTACACGGGAGATTAAAGATTTTCAAAAGGAGGGCCCCTTTTTAATGCCGTTTTTGGGCAAATTTAGGAAAGGGAAACTTTGGTGGCCGGGGATTACGGGAGGATGGGAAATCCAAAAAAGAAAATTTGTTTGATGGGGGCCCGGGAAAAAAAGCTCCCGGGGCCCGGGGAATTTGGTTTTTCCCGGGTTTGGAAATTGGTTTAAATTGTACATGGAAAAGTTGCACCCCGATTTTGGTGGAGGTCTTCAGACAACCTTTTTAGGGGGGTAAAGGGCAAATTTTCCCTTTTCCGGTACGAAGGCAACAATTGTTTGTCTTTCACCCCGGAGGGCAAAACCCCTCCCGAGCTTGTCAAATCTTTCCGTCCCATTTAAATTATCAAAAATTGACGCAAAAAATTGCCAAAAGTTTTGGCGCTTTTAGACCCTTTAATTTTTGATTCTTTTTTTATTGTGGGATGGGGCCATTTTGGATTTATGCCCCCGGGGGGGAAAAACTACAGACATGAAACTTAGGAGACTTTTTTTTTAATTTAAAGGTAACCCCAAAGGAGGAAAAGCGGGGCATGGGTTTGGGGTCAATCGATTAAAGAAAAAAGGGATTCGAATCCCTAGAATTTGGAAAATTAGTTTGGGAAGGGTTTTTTTTAAAAGCCTTGGGGTTTCCCCGGAGAGGTCCTTTGATGGTTCAGATCCTAATTTTCGGAAAGCCAACGGCTGAGAAATTTCTGGTGAAAGGATGTATGTTGACAAAATTTTTGTTGGGTAGAGGCAATTTGACCAAGGGGGGGTCCCCCATCCCCCTTATTGGTTTGCCTTGGCAATTTTAAACCCTTGTCAATTTTTATAAAAAATAAACCCTTGATAGAAGGCTTTGGGGGGATACAGGGGGGTAACCCGGGGGAAATGTCTTGTATGCTGATGTTTATTGGTGTTTTTCCTGGGCTTTAACCCCCGAGATTTCCCGGATGCCCCCTTTTAGATGTAGTAAAACCTTATGTGGGCCTTCTCCCCCCCCGGGCCCAAAAAGGGAAATGGGGTAAAGTCCAGGGACTAATTTTTTTAGTGGACCCAAATCCGCAAAGAGGATGTTTTCCCCCAAGTTTTCAGAAAGGGAGATTGCGAACAATTACTTATCTCGGGGATACAGATTTCCAAAAAAGGAATTTAAAGGAAAAAGTTCTTGGCAATTAACTTGTCAGTTTGGGAGGTGACCCAAGAAAGGAAAATGGCAAATTGGAATCATTTAAACCCCTATCTCTTGGGGTCGGGGTTAATATTAAAAAGGAAATTTCCCTCCTTTTTCCTAAGCTGCTGTACTTTGTAATTTGGGCGGGGTCCTTATGGTTTTTTTCAGGCGCATTTTCAGTCTGTGGAACGACAGATTTCTGAAATTTCCCCGTTTTGGGGGGGGTGGGCACCCCCCGGATAGGGGGAAAAAAACACCCGGGGTCTTCTATGAGGAAGGGGGGGTTAGCGCTCCCCGATTTTTCACCCTTTTTTAAGTCGCGGGCCAGCTGGGCCCTTTTGCAGGGGGGGTGGATTGCAGCAGACCCCAATTTAAACCCGCGGGGGGCACTTGGGGCAGCCTTTTGGGGGGGTCTCATATGGGCCCCTTTCTAATTAAGGTACGAAGGGGAAAACCCGTTCCCCGGGGGATTACACTGCCCCCTATGGCCGGGAAAAAGTTGCAGGAAAGGAAGGAAAATTTTTTTTTTGGTTTCTATGGGGGCGAAAGGAGGGGGGGAGGCTTTGGGTCCCCCTACATTTCCCCCTTTTTAGCGCAAAAGGAAGGCTTTCCCGAATTGGAGGTCATGATGGACTTTGAAACTGGGCCGCCCAAAAAGGGGCTTAAATTCTTGGGCAATTTATTGTGGATTGGGAAAAATTTCCCGATTTCCAGGGAGCTGGCCCAATAGTTCAAACTTACAAAAGGGGGTCCCTTTTCGATATTTCCAGGGGGTCATTTCCTGTTTTTAAACAATTTTTGGGGGGGGGCGCTATCCCATGGAGTGTGGCACTTTTTGGGGGGTTGGCCCCAGGAAAAGGGGAAACAAATAAAACCATGTCTTAAATTTTTTAAAGCCATAATGCAAATGGGCAGCCGTTTTTCCTATTAAAAAAAGGGCCTTTTGAGAAATGGGTTTTGGGGGGACCCTTCCTGGCTTGGGGGGCCTCTCATTTGGGGAAAAGCTGGCGGCCCTCATGGGGGTCCACCCGTAATTAGGGGGCTAGGGGTCAAATTGATACGATTTAAAAGGGTTACAAAAGGGTTATTTTTACACCCCTAAGCGATTGGCCCCGATGGAGAAAATGGGAAGCCCCATGTGCACCTGAGGGAATAATGCGAGAGGCCCCCCCTTATCCTGAAAGGTATGGGTGTGCCCGAGGGGGTTAGAACATTTTTGGTTGCCCCAGGTTTATGAGTTTTGAGTGAGAAGCTTGGACTGCCAAGGGGGGGTGTTTTGCTCCCCCAGGTTTGTCTAAATAGGTCTGGGGGGGTGATATAGTTCAAAGGGCAGCTGAAACGAAAGCTATTCAGGAGTCTCATTTTTCTAAAGCCCGCCCAAAAATTTACTACTAAACTGGAAAACCCCCAAAGGGTTTTCCCTTTCTGGGGCCCCGGGGGGAAAACAATTAGGAAAAGGGGGACCCTTGGTATTTTTTAGGGTCACCCTTTTTTGGGGGGGAGGGGGGTAAACCCGGGCAATTTTTTGGATGTTTTGGAGCGCCTGGTCGCTTCGCAGGGGGGGTTGATTTTTTCTCAAGTTTGTATTTAGGGGGGGGGGGGGTTGGGGGGGCGTCGGGGAAAAAAAAAGGTTTTTTTGCGGTGTTTTAGCGTTCCCTTTAAAAAAAAAATGAAATGGATGGGGGGGGAATGGGGGTTTAAATTTGGGGAAGAATTTAGTTTAAATTTAAGCTTAAACACTGGGTTGGGTTTTTGGTGCGTTTTTTCTTTCCCAACTCGAACCTCTGAATTTGATCAATATTGTAATTCTTTGCAACTGGTTGGCAAAATTACGGCCAAACAGTATATATATGTAGTATGCATGGCTTTTAGTTACATTTTACAAGGAAGTTGATGTTTATAAAACCAAAATGTCTTCAAAAATAAACACTTTTAAAAAAAAAAGGAGTGTATTGGGAGCAGAGAGCCAAACTAGAGTCTAAAGAATTGGGGATCTCTGTTCGCACCCCCACTGATGTGTGGCCAGAAACCCATGGAAATAGCAGAGACCTCCCATTGTCACCCCTCCTCCTATCAAGGACCCCCCAGCACCTGAGGAGGATGTGTCTTGTGCTAACGTATGTGATACTTGCTGTGACTGATGTATCTAAGCCTGTGGATGTATCACAGCCTGTTATGAGACATGCTGATGTATCTCAGCCTGTTGTGCTGGATGTAACGGTGTCTAGGCTGGTTGGGCCAGACATCGATTTACCTAAAACTCTTGTGTGGGCCACAGATGTATCCCATAGTTGCCAACTTTTGAAAATGAAAAAGCAGGAGATATTAGTGGGTGGCGCGCGTAGCGCGCCGCGGCAAAAATTTGCATGGACACGCCCATCTTGTCGGTATGCCACGCCCCTTCAAAAAGCCACACCCACTCCACCTAACTGCATAACGGCTTTGGAAGAAAGCCAGGTAGATGCCCTTATAGCCAGGTAGTAGCCCCCACAAACCAGGGTAGTGCCCCTTACAGGCAGCTAGATGCCCCCTTGTAGCCAAAGAGATGCCATCTCTGTAGCCAGGTAGAGCCAAATTTGTAGCCAGGTAGATGCCCCCCTTTGTTAGCCAGGTAGATGCCCCCATTGTTTGCCAGGTAGTGCCCCCATTGTTGCCAGGTAGTGCCCCCATTGTTGCCAGGTAGATGCCCCCATTGCTTTCCAGGTAGATGCCCCCATTGTTTGCCAGGTAGTGCCGCCTCTGTAGCCAGGTAGTGCCCCCATCATTAGCCAGGTAGAAACCCACTCGTTAGCCAGGTAGTGCCCCCATTGTTAGCCAGGTAGTGCCTCCATTGTTGCCAGGTAGTGCCCCCATTGTTAGCCAGGTAGACCCCCCATTGTAGCCAGGTAGACCCCCCCATTGTAGCCAGGTAGTGCCCCCCTTGTAGCCAGGTAGTACCCCTTTAGAAACCCAGGTAGTGCCCCCATTAGTAGCCAGGTAGTGCCCCCATTGTAGCCAGGTAGTGTCCCCCATTGTAGCCAGGTAGTGCCCCCTCTGTTGCCAGGTATTGCCTCCCATTGTTAGCCAGGTAGTGCCCCCTCTGTTGCCAGGTATTGCCCCCATTGTAGCCAGGTAGACCCCCATTGTAGCCAGGAAGACCCCCCATTGTAGCCAGACAGTGCCCCCCCTAAAACTAATAAAAATAAAATAATAAAATCCACTTACCTGACCAGGCTCCTGCAGAGCGGCCCGCTCCTGGACATCTCCTCAGCAGTGTCACAGGGGAAGTGAGTGCAGCCGCGCGTCATTTCCCCTGTGACGCTGACCTGTATGTACGGCACTCAGCGGCGCCGTACATACAGGGGGAGGAGGCAGGAGGGAGCGATCCCTTCTGCCTCCTCCCTGCTCAGCGAGGTTCCGGGCGGGTGAAGCGGGCGCAGCGCCTGCTTCACCCGCCTGTGGGAACGGCCCGGCGGCGCCAGAGTAGCGCACCAGCGCTACTCCGGCGCCACGGTCATTTAAAGGACCCCCGCCGCCAGCAGGCGGCGGGGGGAATGCCAACTCCCCTGAGAGGGTGGGGGGGGACCCCAAATAGCGGGACCCCCCCCGCCAAAAACGGGAGAGTTGGCATGTATGATGTATCCCAGCCCGCAGATATTTTCGCAACTGTTATGGACCCTGCTGCCGTATCCATCTTGTAATGCGTCCAAGTCTGCCACAAAGGACATCAATTGTTTTGGAGATGGTGTGCCAGTTACACAGGTATCTAAGCCTGCCAGCACAACTCAGACTGTTGTGGACAAAAATAATGTATCCAAGCCTGAGGGCGTATCTCAGACTGTTGTGGACAATAGCAAAGTATCCAAGCCTGTGGGTGTATCTCAGATGGTTATGTGGAGGATGGCCATCCCTAAGTCTGTTGCCCCTGATAACAACTGCTCAGTGGATGTGTTTGAGAGTGCTGATGCATATCCATCTGCTGTGAACAGTAGAGATATATCCAAACCAGTTATGTATGTATGATACTGCCTGCCCAGTGGAAGAATCCAACCCTATAGAGTGAGATGGTAACCTCCAAGCTATTAGGTCCTAACCTAAATTGTGGGATAATCTCTTCCAAGGTTATTCCCTGGGGCCTGAATTTTGTGAGTCTTTAAACCCCAGGCATAGAGGTGATGTGTCCACACATGTAAGGTGTGATATTCACCGCCCTGTGGATTCTTGTATCTGTAGTCCTACAGAAGGGGAATAGTGATGGGGGGGGAGGATCCCTCCCCTAGACCACTGCCATGTGGATAAGCTTAAAAAAGGACCGAAGGTCCTCCCCCAGGCCTTCATAAAGGGAGAGGTGTGAGGAAAAATAAGGGAGCATTTTTATCAAAAGTCTGTTTGTAACTGTCATAGAAAATGTATGTGGGGGAAAGTGTTTGTGTATTCTGTTTGTTATGCAGCCATCATGTTTTGGTATACAATTTCTGTAGCTTGTAGACCCCACCCCCTTTGAAAATGGAATTATGCGTGACTGTGGCCCATACCCAAGTCCTTGCCCTGGTCCCAAATTTTTTTCCCACCAAGACCGTTTGTGCAGAAAATTTTTTCCACGGCCCAGTGGGGCGTTGTTATCTGAGGGTGGGGGGGGGGGGTTTTTAAGGGGTGGGGTTTAAAAGGGGGGTTGGATGTTAAAAATCGAAAAAAAAAAAAAACCAAAAAAGTGTATAAGTTTCTTTTAGGAATAAGTAAGGGGAAAACCTTTTTTTTATAACTGCAAAAGGGGCCCTGTCCAGAAATTTTTTATTGGCCCCCTTTCAGTAAATTTTTGTTTTTCCTTATAATGTTTTAAAAAAAAAACACTTGTTTTGAAAATTCCCTCTTTATTGGAAAGTTTAATATTTTGTTTTGCCCCCTGTGGCCCCCTCAAAAAATTAAAAAAATAATGTTTATAAAAAATATTAATTTTAAAAAAAATCGCCTCCCCCCAAAAAAAAACTATTGAGATAAAAAAAATTTTCCCCCATTTTTCCTTTGAGTTTTAAAAAAAATTTACCCCCTTTTTTGAAAATAAATTAGATTAAAAAAAATATATATGCCCCATTTTTGAAAGTAATTTTAATAAAATAAATTATGCCCCCGGGGTAAAAAAAAAGAAAAAAATAAAAAATATGCCCCAGTAATTAATTAAAATTTAAAAATAGCTATATGCCCCATATTTAAAAAATAAACCCCCGCCATTATCCCCCCAGTTTTTAAAAATAAATTTTTCCCTATATTTTTTTTCCCAAAAAAATTAAAAAATAATAAATTTTTAAAAAATAATTTTATCCCCCCAGTTTTTAATAATAAAAAACCCCCTTTAAAAATTGCCCCTCCTTATTAAAATAAATAGCTATATGCCCCAGTATTTATAGATAATTATGCCTCAGTATTAATAAAAAATAGCTATTGCCCCCATTTTAAAACAATAAAATAGTTAGGGGGGGTGGTTGGCGTGACGATGGCCGCAGATCGGTAGTGGAGGATCGCTGTTACTCGGAGAAAAAAACCTGCTCATTGGCAGGGCAACAACCTGAACACCCTCTTACCCCATCAGGTGGGGGGGGGGCGTTTGGGCGGCAGCGCCCTTTTTTACACTTTTCTCGCGCGATCCCGGGACTGGGGGGCTTGCGGCCTAACCCGGAAGCCCGGGCGCTCCCCCAAAGGTAGTGCGGGCTTGCAGAAACAGCGGTGCCCGCCGGCGGGGGGGAGGCGCAAGGCTCGGGACGTCCTCTCTCCCGCAGGGAAATCGCCGACAGCAGCGGAGGGCGGACTGGCTCCGGACACGAGCGGGGAGTGCAGTAAGTGGGAGCTCCGGCGCTGGGGACTGGGGGGCAGGCCCTGAAACTCCCCAGTAGGGTCGGAAGGCGCTCTGGGGAGACCTTGGCTGTTGCACGAAAACGTAGTGTGCCAAAACACCTGACTTTCTGGGGTGCCCGAGTGAGTCCCTGGGTCAGCAGCTTTTTTCCGGACGCTAAGGTGTCTGTCCGCTTTGAAACTTTGGGGCCCCACGGATCGGAGGCTGAACTCCCTGGCTGTGGTTCTCCGATCCCCTTTAAAATTTGGGGAAAAATGCTGAGAGAGGGTTTCTGTTTTTAATTGCCCTGGGGGAACAGTGCCACCGGGAAACATCCACCCCCTGCCCCAGATTGGACCTCAGGGGTTTCCCATAGGACTCTGGCAAAAACCGTGTTTTGGGGAGCCCTTATTTGTACTGCAGACGATTGACACTCTGTTTCCTGCATCTAGCCCTCTTTTACTATGTTCCAAAGGGGGAAAAAGAAAAGGGGGATATCCAATAGATGATTACACGGCACTAGGGTGGGTGCAGAGGGCTTTCCCTTTAAACTTCCTCCCCAAAGGAACTCTACTATGACTGATGATATTTTACCTTTTCTAACAGAGTTTCCCCCTTTTGGATACCACTCGGATTGGCAATCGCCCTTAGGTCTTCCTACTGGGAATAAACTAAAAAGTCTTATAACAGAGGTTTAAAAGGAAAGCTTTTAGGGTGGAATTGTTTAAATCCGGGGGCGGAATAAAAGCATATAGGGGAGAGAAGTTGATTCCATGAAACGGCTCTGATCCACCAGGAAATAGTCTCATCCTTGCAACTCGGTGTAAACTCAAGCAAACTCCTGCGGGAGACCAGCCCCAAAATAGAGGACTTAGAAAACGAGAAGGGTTGAAAAATCTGAGTTTTAAGAGGGTTCCCGGAAGCCCAGGAGAAAAAAATATGTTTCGGTTTTGGGGGACTCTTCGGGTCTGTTTGGGGGCCCGGGCCCCGGCCAATATACAAAGGACAGAGCGCATAGAGCTCTTAAAAAAAGGGAGCCTCGTTCCCCGTGATATTATTTGCTGCATCCATGTTTTTTCCGATTTAAGGAGCAATCATAATAAAGGCTAGACCCGAAATCCCTTCAAATAAAAGGGGCAAACTATAAAAATTTTTCCTGATTTATCTCGGATAACTTTACAGAAACGCCGACACCTCAGGCCCCTGCTAGATATCTTGAAGGAACACTCTATTCCGTACCGGTGGGGTTTCCCCTTTACTCTACATCCAAAAGGGAATGGACCTCGCAGCTCTCCGTCCTTTGGGACCTCCCATTTTTTTTGCTCCACACAAGAGACCCTCCCACCAAACTCACTGACTGGGAATTGGAGGCCCCGCCCCCTGCCCCCCCCCGCCTGAGTGGCAGAGGACACAACCAAAAAAGAAAAGGCCTCCTCAGCGGGATCCCAGGGGATTCTAGGGGAGGGGGGCCCCCCTCACCCCTGCCATTGATCCCTGGGGGAATGGGGGAATAGGTCCCTTCTGATTTCTATTCTGGCCTTATCTTCTCTCCAGCCTGGTAGAGGCAATTTTTAATACTTTTTAAATATATTTTATATCCTATTTAATTCGGACTTTTGCTAGTAGTTAGTGCTTTTTCCGTAAATTTTTACTGCAGTTACTTTTTCAGAATTTTTGCATTTGTTGTTATATGTATTGTATATTTTTTACATTGGAAGGGTTTCCCCCCCCTTATTAGCATGGATTGCTCGGCGGGAAACCTCCTACTGTTTTGTTTTTATTGTCTTTTATGAGGGTTTCCCCGGACTCATCTTTTTTTCTTAAGCAGCGAAATTTTCAGGTCCTGTTAGGCTCATTACCTACACTCGGTTGTTTTACCTAAACCCCCGAGGTGTTTCCCCATATTAAGAGTACTCACACTGGTCTTTGACGGTGGGTTACTGGTTCATATTAGTGTTCATAGTATTGTTCACCTCCCCAGGGCGGTTAGCCTTGGTATTTTAAAAATTTTTTCCTGTTGTTTTTTTTTGTGTTGGTTTGTGAACCCCTTTTTCTCCTTATGTCTTTTTCTGCTTTGATGATTGCTTGGGATTGGGAGTGGTGCAAAGTGTTTTGCAGCTACCAATGGGATTCAGGATTAAAATACTTCTATCAACGCAAGGGCCTCAAATTTTAATTTAAAAGAAAAAATCCTGTTGGGGACCTCGGGCCACAAAACCGATCTGGTATTTTACAAAAGAAACATTCAAATAGGTTGGCACTTTATTTTCTGAACATTTGTACCCTGTTCCTATGTAGGTCGCAAGATAGGAAAAAGAGGGGGGGCAATTTGATCTCGAACACTTGTTCCCCTCTGATAAAAAACTCCATGCGGATCCAGGGGGGCGTTTTTAATACTTGAAGGGACCCTGGGGGATCCCCTACTTGTTGTGCAATGTTTTTACGCTCCAATGTAGGTCAGTTGAAATTCCTGAGGCATTTTGACTAAGTTTTCCGATTCCCTCCGTCGGCGGGCTTATTGGGGGGGGGGTTTTTAATTTGGTCTTTTGGACGTTATGTAAACTATCATTTAGACCCTTTTGGGGGGTGCAAAAAGCACAGAGGGGGGATCAAGGGGATTTAGACAAATTAAATTGCAAATTTGGGCTGTTTTATTTTTTGGAGGATTGCTATCCGTCAGAGAAGGTTTTTTCTTTTTTTTCTAATCCGCAAACCCTCCCCCTCCAGAACGATTTGTTTTTGGAAATTTATAGCTTTAAAGGGTGATGGGTTGGCGGTATTGGGGCCAAAAACATGGGGCGACCATGCCCCAGTTAGTGTGGTATTCGAGGTGCGAATTCCCCCCTCGGGGCGTCATTGGGGCTCAATGATCCCTTTTTAGGAAACCCCTTGCATAGGGAAGAGTTGAGACAAAAAACCCCCGGAATTTTTTGGTTTTTAAAAAAGGCCAGTCACCTCCCCGGGAATACTTTGGAAAGCCATAAGGCCTTGTTTTTTAGGTAAATTATTGCGTGGCACCCCTTCAAAAAGGATCGCAAAGGGAAAAGGAATAGTGTAGCAGGGAAAATCCCGGGGGCTGGAGAGCAGTTTGGGGGATAAATCCCCCTTTGAGGCGCATTGTGATTTAAATTTTAATTTAAAGGCATAGCGAAATTACAGTGCGGAAAAGGCGTAACCTTTACAGGCGAAATTTGGGGGGCTAATAAAACCCCACACCCCCCTGGCCCGGAGTGGGGATGATAGAGGCGCTTTAATCCACATGCCTGCGTAAAAGGCGGGAGTCCCATTTACGTCCCAAACTATGAGTTTTGTTTCTATTTCACCCTCTCTACAATACCGGGTAACTTTTTCCCGTGGGGAGGTGGATCGTCTTGGGTATGACAGAATTTTGACCGCAAGTGGGAACACGCCTTTCACCAAGGGGTTTGGATTCTCTAAATGCATTGTAAGGGGAGGGGAATTCAGAAGCCGTGGGAATCACCCTCTGGGGGGGCACCCGGGCCCGGATGGGCTCACTTATCTTTTTTTATCGGTTTTTCAACCCCAGTTACTTCCAAATTTTTACATTTTATAAATCCTTCTTCGGGCCCAACCCCCGACTCCTGTTCACTCATTATTACTTTAAAACCCAATCGGGGGGTGGGGGGGAACCTCGGGGTGCTGTAGTTATAGACCCTAGCTTTATTAAATGTGTATGAAAATCTTTACAAAGATTTTTTGGCGTTTGACTACGCTTTATGCCCCCGTCTGGTCCAAAAAGGATCAAGTGGGGTTTACCCGTGCCGACAGGGTGGGGATAACATGATTTATTGACATTTAAATAGGGAGGGGGGTTGTTCTCTTGTTAAGGGGCCAGCGGAGAAGGCCTTTTATCGCCTAAAGGGGCCTTCAGCTCCCTATTTTTCAGGCATATGGGATCAATGGCCCCCTTCCTTACTGCGCTGGGGAGCTTTACCTAAAACCCCTCGGCCCCCATTAAATACCCCCTCCTTATCACTAAAAAACAATTAAAAATGGAAAAGAAGGGCCCCTTTTCCCCACTTTTATTTGCCCTCTGCATTGAGCCCTTAGCTGCGGCAGTTAGATTAGTGTCAGATATTAAGGGGGTCTCGGTAGGGGGTAGGGAATTTAAAATTTCGTTATACGCGGATGATGTATTGTTAACGCTCACTGACCCAATTACGACTTTGCCTAATCTCCACTCCCTTTTAAACAAATTTAGTGTCCTATCGGGTTACAAAGTAAATACGGCAAAAACGGAGGCATTGCCTATCGGCATCCCGGGAACATTAGTTGATCATCTCAAGGCAAATTATAATTATAGGTGGAAGGAAGACACACTTAAGTACCTGGGGATTTTCTTGACTCTGTCTTTCTCTTCCCTGTATAAGCATAATTTTCCTAAATTGATTGTTGAGATAAAACAACTGTTGGATCGGTGGAATAGACTAGCTTTATCCCTATTTGGCCGTATCGCAGCCATTGAGATGTCGGTTTTACCAAAATTAATGTATCTATTTGAGACGCTCCCAATCCCGGTACCACTAGCAACTCTGAGATCCCTACAAGCTGACTTCATACATTTCATATGGGCTCGTCGGAGACATAGGATTCCTAGAAGTGTGCTACTGGCGGGGAAAAAGCATGGAGGGCTCTCAGTTCCAGACATTATTAAATATTATTGGGCGACGCAACTGAGGGTCATCCCGGCTTGGTCACAATTATATGCGTATACTAAGTGGATGGAGCTCGAAAAATTATGGTTGGCTCCTATACACCCCAACTCATTGCTTTGGGCAACTACTAAAACTAAAATAGAAGTCCCATTGTTGCACTCCATGTCTCTGACGAGAGCTATTTGGCAGAAATGCTATGTTAAGTTTGGATTGTGTTCTAAAGCCTCTTCCATGACATCTTTCTTGTCCCACCCGCAGTTAGGAGGGGGTCAGATGGATGATAGATGGCGAACATGGTACCAGAACCAATTATTCCGCTTTGCTGACATAGTGGATTCACGTACTTTAAAAATAAAACCCTTTCAGGAGCTACAAGCTCAGTACGGGTTACCATCCTCAGGCCTCTTCTCATATTTACAAATCAAACATTATATGGGCTCGGTGTTGGGTGCGGATGGGGTTTCTAAACCTTCCACTTTTGAACTGATCTGCCGAGCAGGTACTTCCACTAGGGGCCTGATATCGGCTATATATCAAATCCTGATATCACCTGGCCAGGAGTCACCGACACCGCACGCATATATGGCTAAGTGGGAGAGGTTCTTGGGATTATCCTTGTCACAGGAGGAATGGCAAAGCATTTGGCGTCAGGCTTCTAGGTCCTCGGCCTCCATACAGAATAAAGAGAACCAATTTAAGTTATTGATGTACTGGTACCACACACCTGCCCTCTTGCACAGGTTGAATCCATCTCTCCCAGATGTCTGTTGGAGGTGTAGGGAAACGGAAGCCGATGTCCCGCATGTGTTTTGGGCTTGTACTAAGATTGCCCCATTCTGGAGGCAGGTTCAGTTGCTGGCTTTTGAGGTCCTTCAGGTTTGGGTCCCTCTTACGCCCAAAAATTATATTTTGAACGTCCCATTCCCCTCTCTGGGCCGTGGGCGGGGTAGATTATTTCTATATATTGTAACTGCGGCCAAATGCTTGATCGCTAGACATTGGAAGCAGGCCCTTCCCCCCTCTAGGGAGGCTATATGTTTGCGCAATAAGGAGATCAGGGACATGGAGTATCTCACAGCCCTTAAAAATGATGAGTTGGAGTCTTTTGATGCGGTATGGAAGGCCTGGGAGGACTACTGCATTTACCAGGAACTCTGATGCTGTATATTTGCTATATATACCTACACTGCGGATCGACTTCATTGGGTAATTGTCTTTTCCCTTATGTGTCTTGTCTTGTCTGATCCCCAATTGTGCAGCTCATACAGTGTCTTTCTTAAAATGTATGATTAATCACATTAATTTGTACTAATGTTGCACATCTTCAATGTTGTTAATAGGTGATGGTTATATATTGTGGTATACATTCTGTGCTGTCATATACTTTGTAATGCATATGATATGTATTGTTGCTCTGATGTTTAAGTCTAAAAGTAATAAAAACACAGTTAAACAAAAAAATAGCTATATGCCTCCAGTATTAATAATAGATAAATATATGCCCCCAGGACCAATAAAAAAATCGCCATATGCCTCCAGTACTAATAATAAATAGCTATATGCCCCAGTATTAATAATAAATAAATATATGGCCCCAGGATTAATAACAAATAGCTATATGCCTCCAGTATTAATAGATAAATATATGCCTCCGTTATTAATAATAAATAGCTATATGTCCCCAGTATTAACAATAAATAGCTATATGCCTCCAGTATTAATAATAGATAAATATATGCCACCAGTATCAATAATAAATCGCCATATGCCTCCAGTATTAATAATAAATAGCTATATGCCACAGTAATAATAATAAATAAATATATGCTCCCAGGATTCATAACAAATAGCTATATGCCCCCAGTATTAATAGATAAATATATGCCTCCAGTATTAATAACAGCTATATGCCCCCAGTATTAATAGATAAATATATGCCTCCAGTATTAATAATAAATAGCTATATGCCCCCAGTATTAACAATAAATAGCTATATGCCCCCAGGATTTATAATAAATAAATATATGCCCCCAGGATTAATATTAAATAGTTATATGCCTCCAGTATTAATACATAGCTATAAGCCCCCAAAATTAATAATAGATAAATATATGCCTCCATTATTAATAGATAAATATATGCCTCCATTATTAATAATATATAAATATATGCCTCCAGTATTAATAATATATATATTTATGCCTCCAGTATTAATATTAAATATCTATATGCCCCCAGTATTAATAACAGATAAATAAATGCCTCCAGTATTAATAGCTATATGCCCCCAGTATTAATAATAGATAAAAAATGCCTCCAGTATTAATAATAAATAGCTATATGCCCTCAGTATTAATAATAAATAGCTATATGCCCCTAGTATTAATACTAGATAAATAAATGCCTCCAGTATTAATAATAGCTATATGCCCCCAGTATTAATAATAGCTATATGCCCTAGTATTTATACTAGATAAATAAATGCCTCCAGTATTAATAATAGATAAATATATGCCTCCAGTATTAATAATAAATAGCTACATGCCTCCAGTATTAATAATAGATAAATATATGCCCGCATGATTAATAAAAAATAGCTATATGCCCCCAGGATTAATAAATAGCTATATGCCACCAGTATTAATAATAGATAAATGTATGCCTCCAGTATTAACAATAAATAGCTATATGCCTGTAGTATTAATAATAGATAAATATATGCCTCCAGTATTAATAATAGTTATATGCCCCCAGTGTTAATAATAAATAGCTATATGCCCCCAGGATTAATAAATAGCTATACGTCTCCAGTATTATTAATAAATATATGTATCAGTATTAATAAAAAATAGCTATATGCCTCCAGTATTAATAATAGCTAAATAAATGCCTTCAGTATTAATAATAAATAGCTATATGCCCCAGTATTAATAATAGATAAATATATGCCTCCAGTATTAATAATAGCCATATGCCTCCAGTATTAATAGATAAATATGCCCCCAGGATTAATAATAAATAGCTATATGCCTCAGGTATTAATAATAGATAAATGTATGCCTCCAGTATTAATAAAAAATAGATATATGCCCCCAGTATTAACAATAAATAGCTATATGCCTCCAGTATTAATAATAGATAAATGTATGCCTCCAATATTAATAATAAATAATTATATGCCTCCAGTATTAATAAAAAAAATAGCTATATGCCCCAGGATTAATAATAGATAAATATATGCCTCCAATAATAATAATAATAAATATCTATATACCTCCAGTATTAATAATAGATGAATACTTGCCTCTAGTATGAATAGTAAATAGTTATATGCACCCAGCATTAATAATAAATAGCTACATGCCTCTAGTATTAATACATAAATATATGCCTCCAGTAAAAATAATAGATAAACATATGCCTCCAGTATTAATAATAAATAGCTATATGCCCCTATTATTAATAATAGATAAATATATGCCCCCAGGATTAATAATAAATAGCTATATGGTCCCAAGATTAATAATAGATAAATATATGCATCTAGTATTAATAATAAATAGCTCCAGTATTAATATATGTCTCCAGTATTAATAATAGATAAATATATGCCCCCAGGATTAATAAATAGCTATATGCCTCCAGTAGTAATAAATATATGTCTCCAGTGAGGGGGCGTGGCTTGGCGTTTGAAGATGGCGGGCACGAGTTAGAAGAGCTCCTCACCAGCGGCAAATTACCTCGGCCCAAATAAACCCTCAGAGATCGTCTCTGAACCGGACACCTGCCACAGAGAGAGGTGAAGACATCCGGACCTGCCTGAGCGATCCCGGCGCTTTAGTGAGCTCCGGTGCATGGAGAAATCCCAGCCGCAAGCTCTTGACTGCAGGCGCGCTGCCACACGCCGCAGTCCACAGCGGAGAAAGCTCCGGCGGTCCTCCTTCATACTCCGCTCCTGACTGCCGACCTAAGCACGGACCAAGGGGGTATCCCAGACATCCCGGCGTTTCACTCAAATCTTGAGCTCCTCACTGCAGAGACGGTTAGGCGGTGAGTACGGTAGACCCCTCCCCCACACGAGTGACTAGAGGCCATCTTAGCTCAGAGAGCTCGCACATACCTGCTGTCTATGCCAGAAGCTCACCGCGAAGCAGAAACACTGCTGAAGCCTGTGCCACATTCCTCCTCGCTATTCTTATCATAACCCTTCTCAGAGACTGCTGATGTGGTTGATCTCTTAGACAGAAGATCCTGTCTCTATCAATAACGGCTGCTGCAGCAAGTCCATTCACACAGGGAAGATATAATATTTTAGTTGTTATTCCCTGAACAAGACCGCTCTTCTGCAACACCTACTCCAGCTGACATCTTGCAGCTCATACGCCACACTGCTCTCCCTGCTTGCTAGCAAAGACATCCAAGACAGTACCCTGCCAATTGTTGCTCCCACTATAACTCTGTCTTTATAAGAAGCACCACCACTGGACCTATAGAGTCAGTCCTACCTGAAACCTATTCCACCTTCTAATATATGCAATTCCTGTTTGTCTGAACTTCTCTCTAGCTTATCTCCATCACTATCCAGAGTCCACACTACATCTCCGGTTACTGTGATACTTACATAAGGAGGATAATTAAAAAAAAAAGAAGAGAGAGATTGATTGCTTTGCTTGACCACATTTATATATACACTACTTTTTCCATCCACACGCCAACATGGGTGGCACTTCCAAGAAGAATCAGCCCAAGAGATCTGCCAAGCTCACCGAGTTCTTTCAGCAGCCCCCTCCATCTACGCCCCTGAAAGGGGCTTTCAGTCTCTCCCCCTCCTCTCCTACTCCATCCCATGCTGAATCGATTGACTTTGAGTTACAGGATTGTTCTGGAAAGTCTAACAATACAGAGGCCACTCTGCGTCAACTATTCTCCTCCTTCAGGGAACACCTGCAAAACGACTTCAAGCAGATGATGAAGGATTTCAGAGGAGACATTCAATCCTTGGTCTCTAGAACAGATCATATTGAAGCTAAAATGACCGAATTCGCCACATCACACAATCTCCTCCTAGACTCCCACTCTGCATTGGAGGAGGAGGTTCAGAGGCTGTCTTCCAAAGTCCTCGATTTGGAAGACAGATCCCGCAGGTTCAATATACGTATTACAGGCATCCCTGAGTCTGTCACCTCTGAAATGTTGCTTCCCTTCCTTCAAGACCTTATAGCCATAGTTCTTCCGGAAGCCACAACCTTGGATCTCACAGTGGATCGTATTCACAGACTCCCCAAGCCCAAGCAAATTTCACCATCGCTGCCACGTGATGTAATTGCTAAAATTCACTTCTTTCGCACCAAAGATAATCTACTTCGAGCCCTTCGCAAAGGAGTTACACTACCAGATAGATTCAAGGACCTCTCCATCTTCCCTGACCTTTCAGCAGGAACGATGCTGCATCGTAAAGAGTTTGCTCCTTACACCAAAGTGCTCCGGGACCACAATATCCCTTACCACTCGGGTTTCCCCGTCAAATTAGTTCTTACTAAAGATAACAACACTATTGTCTGCACCACCCACAACACACTCCCAGACGCTCTCCTGTCATGGGGTCTCCTGGCTACCCCCTCCAATACCCCTTTGCGCAAGGGGAGGGACAAACCAAACCTGATTTCCCCCCTCTGGTCTGAGAAGCACACTAGATGTTGACAAGCTCCGGATGACTGATCTCCTGTTAGACATACCCGCAACTTTTTGTCGCTGAGGTTCTCCTTCAATCCACTTGCTCTAGTGCCCTGAACCCGATTGTTGGTTTGTTTTCTTGGGTCCATGCACGAGACTTTCCCCCAATACACATGTTCCCATATCAATGGGAATAGTTCCTTGTTCAAATGTTGTTCCTATTGTTTGGTTTGCAACCGACTTGTTCTAACTAACCTAAGTTGTCTTAATGTTGATGCCATGTCTACTAGCCATTATTTTGTTTGTACTGCCTATGTATTACTGACTATGCCTACTGAGTCATTCAAATTTGCTGCTCAGCTAGTTAAGGGTAATCAACATTATGGGGATCAAATTCCTTTCTATTAATGCCAATGGCCTCAATTCCCCCTTTAAGAGGTCACTCTTTTCGAGGGATGCAGTTCGACCTGGAGCAGATTTGATTTGTGTGCAGGAGACACATTTGAAAACAGATGATTCTTTCCGTTTAAGACACAAAAAGTTCCCGGTCTCTTACTTCGCCTGTTCGGATACAAAGACGGCGTGTGTAGCTATATTTGTCAGAGATACTATAGCTTTTACTTTCATAAACTCAGAAATTGACCCCAAAGGTCAATATATTATTCTGAATTGTTCCCTTCACTCTGTAACATGTACCATAGTAGTTGTTTATACTCCTAATCAGAACCAGCTATCCTTTATCTCCAAAACAGTTACCAAAGCCAAAGACCTGGCTAAAGGTCCTCTGATTATCGGTGGGGATTTTAATGTGGTTGTTGATAGTACAATTGATAGATCTAAGGGCGCCCTAATCAAAACACCAGACTTGCAGTCCTTTCTATTAGAGGAAGATCTTCACGACCCCTGGAGATATTCACATACTATGGAGCTAGACTACACCTACGGCAGCTAAACTCTCACACTCCAGACTAGATTTCTTTTTGGTTGATAAAGCAGCCCTTATCAATGTAGAATCATCTGCCATAGGGTACGCTACTTGGTCAGATCACGCGCCAATCTACCTCACCCTTAGAAGTAGTTTCTCCCTTCCGCCTTTTTCTTCCTGGAGACTTAACAATTACCTCTTAAAAATGCCACATATAGTTACAGACATGCAGGAGGCTCTGCGGTAATATTTCACCATTAACTCTGAAACTGTTTCTAATCCACAGATTTTATGGTGTGCCCACAAAGCCTTTATGCGAGGGATATGTTTGAGGATTGCCTCACGGGAGAAACCCAAAAGGGAGAAAGAACTTAAAGGGGTTGTCTCGCTACAAAGAATAGCTTTCAAATTGTAGGGAACACAAAATAAAGACATTTTCCAAATATATTGCTTTTTTCCCTAAGGAGATACAAGTGAATTTATGACCTCTCTGGCTATTTCAGTTCCCTCAGTAACCAACCTGTAAACAATTCTCCCCCTGCTGTTTGTTCAATGAGATAACAGTGAGTGACATCATCACACAGGTCCTGGCAGTGTCCTGTGCTGCTCAGCAGTAAAAAGCTTGATTTATGTAAAATAAACAGAACTGTAATTAGGGCTTTTGTTTTGGGGATCAGATAAGAAGTCCTGTTAGTAGTTTGAGAAGCTAATCTGATCTAATTAGCATCTGAAAGCACAGCACAGCAGGGAGCTGTACAAGCATGGAGCTGTATGCAAATGAGTCAGTCTGAACCAGGAAGTGACAGAGTATTTCATTCATGCATTCTCTGAAACTCTAAAGGGAGACAACTCCTTTAACGACACATTGGAGAATATTAAATCTTTAGATGCCCAGCTCAAAACTACTCCTGACACGTCGCTGAAAACTAAGCTTACTAATCTGAAAAACAAGCTACGGATATTGCTTTTTCGGAAATATGAATACTACCTCGCTAGGTTAAAATTAAATTTTTACTTACAAGGCGACCGCCCAGGGAAACTACAAGCACGCAGAATTAAAAAGTTACAAGTCCTATCCAAAACTGCATACCTCACTTGTTCCTCCAATGGTAAAATTTACGATCCCCAAAAAATTGCAAATGCTTTTGCCGATTACTATCAATCACTCTATAACCTTAGAAAAGATCCCTCCACACCTCTCCCCACTAGCGAAGACAAACAAATTTCTACATCAGAGCTCGCTACCCACTGTATCCTCTAAACAACTAGAATCTCTGAATGCACCGATTACGGAACTTGAAATAAAACAGATGATCTCTTAAGCTAAAATAAATAAATCGCCCGGCCCAGATGGCTTCACTAACGAATATTCTAAACTCTTTATTGATCCCTTAAGCCCTTACTTAAAAAAAACATTTGATTCTATTATGACTTTGGGTACCCCTCTTCCAGAACTTCTTACAGCAACTATTTCCACTATCCCCAAGCCAGATAAACCTTCGGACATTGTCTCTAACTATAGACCCATCTCCCTCCTCAATAATGATATCAAACTATTTTCCAAAATACTTGCTCATAGACTGAATGCTATCCTCTCCCACCTGATCCATCCTGACCAAGCAGGATTTGTTAAAGGCAGACAGACGAGAGATGGTACCAGAAGAATTATTGACATCGTTCACATAGTATCTAAACAACAAACCCCGACGATATTGCTTTCTCTCGACAGTGAAAAAGCTTTCGACAGGATCAATTGAGAATACTTAAAGGCAGTCTTATCCAAATTCGGTTTTGAGGGACCCTTTTTGACGGCGGTTCTTGCCCTATACTCTTCTCCATCCGCTAATGTTTATACGTCAGGATTCCTTTCTAAAACTTTTACAATTACTAATGGAACCCGCCAGGGCTACCCCCTTTCACCACTTATATATGACTTATGTGTGTAACCCTTGGCAGCGCAGATCCGAAACTCCCCTTTGATCTCGGGAGTCTCAATCAACTCTACAGACCATAAAATCAGTTTATATGCTGACGATATACTAATTCTTTGTCAAAACCCAGAAACTTCAATCCCGGCCCTTCTTGAGATTCTCAATCAATACTCATTGGTTTCGTATTACAAACTTAATGCATCCAAATCCATTGCCTTACCTCTCCATTGCCCACCTGCCTTAATCACACAACTGTCCAAGTACAAATTTACCTGGTCGT
Organism: Phyllomedusa bahiana; assembly: GCA_025379985.1. Classification (NCBI taxonomy): domain Eukaryota; kingdom Metazoa; phylum Chordata; class Amphibia; order Anura; family Hylidae; genus Phyllomedusa; species Phyllomedusa bahiana. Next base: position 25,588 of record JAODAL010011725.1, read on the forward strand.
CTTCTTCTGTACCTTACTTAGGCGTCTAAATTTTCCCAGACTCTAATAAAACATTGGAAGCCAATCTCTCTAATGTCACTGCAGATATTTCGGAAGAGATTAGCTGCCTCAGCCAATTTCCCTTATCTTGGATGGCGAGAATCCAGATAACGAAGATGCTGCTCCTCACGAAATATCTTTACTTAGTAAGGGCAATTCCTCTACTTCCTCCCTCCCCCCCCCCCATCAGCCTTGTCTAAACTTCAGCAATTACTTCTCGGTTTTATTTGGGCCCGAAAAAAAACAAGAGTTAGTAGAGATCACCTTTACATTCCTTTAACAAAAGGGGGCCTCCCAGTTCCTAACCTATATAATGTAGCGGCTGTTCTCGAACCCCTCAGCTCCCTCTGGAATGCACCAGAGTCCCACCGTTGGGCGTCGCTGGAGGATCGCTCAGTCTCTCACATCAAAAACACATTAATAGCCTCTCTTTGGGATTCTACCCTTCCCACGTTTGATCTTCCTACTCTTAATCACCTAGCTACAACCTGGAGCAAATTTGTGGTGACAAGACAATGGCTTCATATTAGTGTTGAGCGATTATTATCGACAAAGTTGAAATCGGCACAGTTTTTATGTTGATTGAATTTTTCAGATCATGCGATAATTTCGGTTAAAATCTGTGCATCATCTATTAAGATCGCGCCATTTTCGGCGCTTCCTGTCATTTTGGCAGCCAGCAAATCAGCTTACAGAATAGAGCAGGGTGAGATGTGTGTGAGACGTCATGACTGGGATGTGTATGGTTGCGATTGGCTGGAAAAATCTCATGACCTCGTTTTACATAGAACAGCGTTTCCTGTTCAGCCTCAGTGTCTCTCAGCGTCTCAGAGCAGAAGGACGTGCGCTCTGCTTGTGTCCAAACAGCTCAGCAAAATTATTCTATTTCTTCACAGAGAAACCTCTACTATTAGCTGTGATCCTTACAATTTAGTTAGATTAGAGATTGGAAGATTTTATGTAGTTAGGTAGAGAATTTTAAAGGAGCATCTACTGCTGTAAAGTCACGGGGGGGGAAGACGGAGGGGGCCCCCGCGGGCGAACACAGACAAGCTCTATAAAGAATACTGGATAAAGTTCACCAAGACTTAGTGTAGACATTGCACTGCAATAGCTTTATTATTAACAGTTTTCTATTGAAATATTTCCTGGATATTGGGCAGCCTGAACTTATAGGATACACATCTTTTCTAGTAACTGCAGGTCTCTTTGTTAGGTGCAAAACTCCACTTTTATTATCAGTATACATTTCAGATAGGTGTTCATTTTCAATTTTGCCCATTCCACCTTTGTTGATATATCCACCTTGCACTTAAATCTGAATCCAGCAATTTTATAGTCACCACAGGTGAATTAAAAGGTGCCAAAAATATCTTGTATTATACGAATACATAACAGATACGTGTTTTTTGACTTTGGCGCACTACAGCTTTGTTCATTGAGACAGCTTGCACTTAAATCTGAATCCAGCAATTTTATAGTCACCACAGGTGAATTGAAAGGTGCCAAAAATATCTTGTATTATACGAATACATAACAGATACGTGTTTTTTGACTTTGGCGCACTACAGCTTTGTTCATTGAGGCAGCTTGCACTTAAATCTGAATCCAGCAATTTTATAGTCACCACAGGTGAATTGAAAGGTGCCAAAAATATCTTGTATTATACGAATACATAACAGATACGTGTTTTTTGACTTTGGCGCACTACAGCTTTGTTCATTGAGGCAGCTTGCACTTAAATTTGAATACAAATCCCCCACAACCATAATTCAAATTAACCAAGAAGCAATTTTTGTTTAGTCACCACAGGTGAATTGATAGGTGCCAAAAATACCTTTTATTATCCGAATACATTTAGATACGTGTTTTTTCACTTTGGCGCAGGCCAGCTTTGTTGATAGATCTACTTTGCAGTTAAATTTGAATCCAGCAATTTTGTTTTGATTAGAGGGATTTGAGAATAGCTGTGATTTGCCGTCTTTTAATAAAAGACTTTCCAAAACTCTTCCATACCTTCTCAAATTTTTATATTTCTGAACATGGAGCGAAATTCAGGTGGTAAGCGAGCAAAGAGGGGGGTAAGACATGGAGGTAGAGGTACGAGAGAAGGTGCTCCTTCCAGTGCTGGCGACAACACGCATGCCAGCGGATCGTCAGTTGCAGGACCGTCAGGCCTGTCATCGCTAGGTCAGGGCCCTGTGAATCTCAGTAACGAACAGCGTCGCCAATCTGTCCTTCAGTGGTTAATGCAACCTGCATCCAGCAGTCTTACCTCCTCGTCCTCCCAGTCACGGCCACAAATGTCGTCATCAGCATCACCAGCATCCGTCCAACATGAAGCAGCCCAAATGTCAACTCGTGTACCCACCACTGTGGATAATACATTTTCTGAAGACCTCTTTGATGACAAAATGAGGTTGGGGTCAGAAGGCATGTTAAAAGATCAAGAGGCCAAAGAGGATGATTTTCTCTGCTCTGACGCCCAGTTACTGATGCCATCAGAGGAGGAGAAGGAAGCCGGTCAATCGGCAAAAATCCCGGGCGGTCGGCAACGCCTTGCAGTCCCTCTTGCTTGTAGCCCGCAGCTCCTGGATGCAGAATGTCAGGACGACCAAGTCACCTGTGTTGATGATGATGATGACGACATTGCGGATCCAACGTGGTCTTTTCAGCAGAATTTGCTTGCGAGCGCTTCATCAACTGGACGAGCGAGGATGACGATGGGGTAGTGTCAGTACGGTTCGCCTCAAAAAGGAGAGGGCGGTCTGCAGAAGTCCGCTGATATGATTCCGTCAGCACGTTCAGCGCAAAACCCCTGCTCCTCGCTTATCGCCGTCAATAAGATCCAGGACCTATCAAGCGGGCCTTCTTTGACCAAGCATCTGATTCAACACAGCGATGTCATATGCAGCCGGATGCCGTAAACGCATAAGTAGAGCAGAAAACTTAGTGGTTACCACCACCACATGTCTAGTCACATGCAGCGAATGACTTGGAGTTGAATGGAGGCAACACGTGGCAAAAGGACCAGGACCGTGCCGGGCCTCCAACCACTGTCACACCCTCTGTCTCGCCTCCTCCTCCTCCGCCCACCAAGCGTTCCTCAGCTGCCATCATGTCTCTCAGAGTCATGATCCAAATGGATCAGCCTCGACTTCAGCCTCCACCGTCGCCGAGTACCACAGCACCACCAGAGGACCCATCCTTCCCTTTCCTTCTGCCAGTTGACGAACCTGCACGCCATACATCGGCAAGTCTAGGAGCCAGCCTTTCTTCCGAGGTTTGGGGAGCAGAAGGAAAACACTTTAACCCAAACCATCCCTAAGCCAAAGCGCCTGAATGTCGGCTTGCAGTCTTTTGGCCTTGGAAATGTTTGCCTTCCGTCTGGTGGACACCGATCGGGTTCCGCCACGTCATGGCCCTTGCTGCCCCAATATAACCAGATGCGAGCAGGCATTTTCTTTGCAAGAAAAGCCAGTCCCTGCCCTGGTAGCCACGTGTATCTAAAAATTTCAAGCGCGTTGTCTGCATCTGTGGACCAGAAAGTCCATCTTGACCTCCGACACATGGACCTAGTTAGCATATTGGCAAGCGCTATATCTCTCTGTGACAGCTCACGGTGAGCCTGGCGAGTGGATGTCCTCTGGGGGTGTACGGTGGCTCTCAGGCTCGGCGCACGCTCTTTAAAAAACCGCAGGGATGGTGCAGGGTTCTTTCCCCCAAGGTCCTCTGGTGGCATCACGTGCCGAGAATCAAGCCGTGTTGAAATTATATCTGGTATTGGAGACCGTCCACATCACAGGTCAGGAGCTGTGAACCTGCTCTCCGCAACAAGACCGAGCAATGGCTGGTGCCAAGAACCTTGTGCACGCAGGTGGTCTGCGGATAAGGGCGAAATAGGCTGGACCGCCCTTAAGATGGTAGGCTGAGCAATCCCGTGCTGGCACATGTCATGAACCTTGGTCGTCAGAACTTTCTAAAGAGCTACCCGGGTCTGGGACTGCCTGCTGAGGAGGCTCGAGGTCTGAGTTCGCACTTCCGGTCGTTTGCACCCTGCTTCGTCCCGCCTGGCTGCGTTTGCAGAGTCACGCTGGCCTCCCCGCCACGTATCATTGTTGATGTGGCAACACGGCTGGAATTCCAACTCCACATGCTCCAGCGATGTAGTGCTGCAGCGCGAATGCATTACGCAGTACGAAGTGACACATGGCCTGACATGCAGCGTGCGGACCTCGGGGTATGAGCCACCGATGAGTGGAGGCAGGTGAAAGAGCTCTGCACCATCCTTGCCAGTTTTGAGAAGCCACCAAAATGGTCAGTGCGGACATGCCCTTTGTCAGCATGAGCATTGTGGTGATCTTTGTCTGGAACGATCGTTGGAAACTCTGAAACAACAGGTCCCGCCAGCGACGGCGGAGGAGACGGACAGAGATTGCGGACACGGAGCCTTTGTCAGCCCGTCAAATCCACAAGGCCCGACAGTTCTCAATTTTATCGGTCTTCATTAGGCAGTGGTGCGGGGGGGTGCAGTCCAGAGCTAGTGCAGGTGGCGTCAGCTCGCTAGGGTGCATTCATCTCAGGCAAGTCAGGGCTATTTTGAAGTTGTGCCGGAGGACAGAGGAGAGGAGGAGCAGGAGGAGGAGAGGATATTCCTAGGACACCGTGTACGCGTCTGCCCTTGGGAAAGAGGGTTGGCGCGAATTTTGAGGCGGAGGAGGATGATGAGGAAGATAGTTTGCTAGTGCCCTCGCCCAGAGGCTTGGGAAATATTTAAGGCTCTCTCTCACATGAGTGCTTGGATGCTCGTTCCTCCAACATGATCCTCGCATAAGGCCATCAAATGAACAAACAGTTACTGGGAGCCACCCTCCTGGATCCTCGGTACAAAACAAAACTCAGCACCTTTCCTTCCACCACCCAAATAGAGAGTAAAATGCAGGAAATGGAGACCTTCATGCTGATTGATCAACTGGAGACATCTGTTGGTTGCTTCACATTCCCCCAAATGTCAAGTGGAACAACATCAGCGACGTGACTGCTGTAGAGCGCCAAGTAGCCGTAGCGCAGCTGCTGCAGCAGGCAAGGCTGGCCGATTCTATAATGGGTGACCTCTGGCAATTCCTTTGCTTTACCCCCTCACCAACGCTTTGCAATGCAGGGCACACAGCCAACACACAGAGACCAGCTTAAGATCTGGTGCACAGACTATATGCGACTAAACACCGATGTTTTTGTCATGGTCCGGATCAATAGACTTTGGGTATCCAAAATGGACGAATGGCCTGAGCTGGATCGGCACGCCATCACGAGGTGTTGTACTGCCCAGCAGCCAAGCGTATATCTGAGCGGCCTTCTGCACAGCTGGAGGAGTCCATTACAGACTAACGCATCCGGCTTTCCACAGATATTGAATATGGATCGTTGGACTATCATCAGATGAATCTCTGATGATGTTGTGGCCCCAGTGACGAGGTCACGATTGTTGGGTCTACTTCACATTCTCTAAGACATAAAATGGTCCTATTGAAATAATGTTTTTAAAATGATCATATCTTACTGCAATTTTTATTCTCTTTTCCCAACGTTTCATTTTGGTTTGCTGTGAGGTGACTGTAAAGACAGCAAGGTCATGACAACACCGTATTCCATTTACTACTTTATCTTTAGAAGTTTTCGCAATTATCAATGGTTTTGAGGTGCATGTTGCTGGGAGATCAGCTATAATTATTGTCCTTGGAACAGAAATGTGGCTTTTAAGTGGCATGTCTCCCTCACGATTTATAATAGTTTGGTTGAGAAGTCATATTTATAATTTTTATTTTGGGGGTCTGTAGCCCGTGAGAAACAGACATTACTCATGGTCCTTTGGAAACTAGAAATGTGGCTTTAAGTTAGCTTTTCTCCTCACAATTTTTAACAGATGGCTGAGAAGTCATTTTTATAATTTTTTGGGTCATGCTGGCTTTGTAATGCAGCAAACTACAGGGTCCTATTATAAAAAAATGTTGTTTTCAACAGACATTTGTTCTTCACAATTGTCCAAAGTGCTCAAGGGTCATGTTTTTGAATTTTTGGGGCATTTTGCTTGAAAAATGCATTTACTTAAGGTCCTATTACTAAAAAATGTTGTTTTCTAAAGGAATTTGTTCTTCACAATTGTCCATAGTGGCTCAAGGGTCATGCTTGAATTTTTGGGGGGCATTTTGCTTTGAAATGCAGCTAGATACTACAGGTCTATTCTAAAAAAATTGTTGTTTCTAACAGGACATTTGTTCTTCTAATTGTCAGTGTGGCTCAAGGGTGATGGTGCTGTCAGTAAACAGGAATAGGTAGGATTATAAAAAAAATATTAAAGTATAAATTTTAAAGGACACTGTTAATGGACACATATTGCTAAAATGACTTGTTTTTTGCAATATCTTTAACATAGCTATCAATCCTGTATTGAGACAACCATTTTATACATTAAAAAAAAGAGAAAACAAGACATGGGGGATTCCATCCTATTTTAAAAATGTGTTTTCTAGAATTAAACTACTAAAAAACTTGCATGCAAAAAAATTGGAGACAATTTCCTCCAGCGCGTTGAGTAAAATAAGAAAAAGAATGCCAAGAAAAAGGGCACCTGGGTGGAACAGGAGCGTTAACCACAGTATTTTCAAGTGAAGCTCCCCCGCCGCCCCCCCCCCCGCCGGCCCCCCCCCCCGGCCCCCCGCGCCGGCCCCCCCCCCCCCCCCCCCCCCCCCCCCCCCCCCCCCCCCCCCCCCCCCCCCCGCCCACCCCCCCCCCCCCCCCCCCCCCCCCCCCCCCCCCCCCCCCCCCCCCCCCCCCCCCCCCCCCCCCCCACCCCCCCCCCCCCCCCCACCCCCCCCCCCCCCCCCCCCCCCCCCCCCCCCCCCCCCCCCCCCCCCCCCCCCCCCCCCCCCCCCCCCCCCCCCCCCCCCCCCCCCCCCCCCCCCCCCCCCCCCCGCCCCCCCCCCCCCCCCCCCCCCCCCCCCCCCCCCCCCCCCCCCCCCGCCCCCCCCCCCCCCCCACCCCCCCCCCCCCCCCCCCCCCCCCCCCACCCCCCCCCCCCCCCCCCCCCCCCACCGCCCCCCCGCACCCCCCCCCCCATTGGTCCGCACTCATACGGAGGGGCAAGCACTACCCAGGACAGGGACAGTATATGTCCAGTGAAACTAAATGTGGTTGAAAGACTCCGGCACTTTTTTATCTGTAGGTCATACAGGGTTTAATGGTCATTCTGCGGTACAGGACAGATATAGTTAATGTCCAGTTCAACTAAATGGTTGTTCAAAGATCCTTTCCCGGCACTTTTTAATTTGGGGTCAGACAGGTTTAATGTGTCATACTGCGGCCAGGACGGGTTAAAAGTCAATGTCCGTGAAATAAAATGGTGTGAAAGACCTTTTTCCGGCACTTTTTAATTGGGGTCATGCAGGTTTGAGGCTCACCCGTGGCCGGAAAGGTTATAGTCAATGTCCAGTGAAACTAATGGTGGTTAAAAGGGACTCCTTTTGCCGGCACTTTTTATCTGGGTCATGCAGGTTTGGGGGTTCATGCTTGCCCAGGACGTTTAGTCTATGTCCAGTGAAACTATAATGTGCTGATAGCTCCTTTTTCGGATTTAAATCTGGGGGTATGCGGTTTGGGGCTCTTGCGCATCCAGGACGGGTTTATTCAAGTCAGTTCAAGTAAAATGATGGTTCAAAATCATACTGCCTTCGGGCCCACTTTTTAATTTGTGATTGATGCGGGTTTTAAAAGGTCATGCTGTGGTACAAGACCAGGATAGTGAATGGTGTGTGATTTTTTTTCTGTGGCTTTTAAAACCCTAAGTGTGTTGCCTAAGATGTTTGATGTATCCATTTGACTGTTGTGGATGTTAATTCCAGCTTCTCCAGCCCTGTTTGAGTGTAAGAATGAAGGTGTTGTTGCTCTCCCATAGACTTTAATGGTCATCGCTAATAATCGACCACTCACTATCGACTATATTGTCGATGATGGTCGACTATCGACCATCGACCGATGTCGATGGCCAACGCAATCGCTCAACACTATCTAAGAGCACAGCGGTCTCCATAATCCTAAAATGGAAGAATTTTGGGATGACCACAACTCTTCCTCGACCTGGCCGTCCAGCCAAATTAAGAAATCATGGGAGAAGAGCCTTGGTGAGTGCGGTAAAAAAGAACCCCAAGATCACTGTGGCTGAGCTCCAGAGATGCAGTAGGGAGTTGGGAGAAAGTTCCACAAAGTCAACTATCACTGCAGCCCTCCACTAGTCACGGCTTTATTGCAGAGTGTGCTGACAGAAGCCTCTCCTCAGTGCAAGATATATGAAAGCCCTCATACAGTTTGCAAAAAAGCACATGAAGGACTCCCAGACTATGGGAAATAAGATTCTCTGGTCTAATGAGATGAATATTGAACTTTTTGGTGTTAATTGTAAGCAGTATGTGTGGAGAAAACCAGGCACTGCTCATCACCTGCCCTATACAATCCAAACAGTGAAACATGGTGGTCGCAGCATCATGCTATGGGGGTGTTTTAAGCTTTCAGTTTTCAGGGACAGGACGACTGGTTGCAATTGAAGGAAAGATGAATGCGACCAAGTACAGAGAAATACTGGATGAAAACCTTTTCCAGCGTGCTCTGGATCTCCGACTGGGACGAAAATTCTTCTTCTAACAAGACAATGACCCTAAGCACACAGCTAAAATAACAAAGCAGTGGCTTCAGAACAACTCTGTAACCATTCTTGACTGGCCTAGCCAGAGCCCTGACCTAAACCCAACTGAGCATTTCTGGAGAGACTTGAAAATGGCTATTCACCATCCAACCTGAGGGAACTGCAAGGAAGAATTGCAGAGGATCCCCAAATCCAGGTGTGAAAAACTTATTGTATCATTCCTAAGAAGACTCATAGCTGTACTAGCTCAAAAGAGTGCTTCTACTCAATACTGAGCAAAGAGTCTGAATACTTAAGACCATGTGATATTTCAGTTTTTCCTGTTTAACAAATTAGCAAAAATATCTACATTTCAGGGTTTTTTTCTTTCAAGATGGGGTGCAGAGTGTACATTAATTAGCAAAAAATGAACTTTTTGATCTTACCAAATAGCTGAAATGAAAGAAATTGTGAAAAATATAAAGGGGTCTGAATGCTTTCCGTACCCACTGTATGATCACCTTTCCTTTTTTCTTTTTCTTTTTTTTTTATCAGATCCCAAATAGATAATCTCTCCCCACATGATGAATTTATAAACATTATAGATTATCAGGAGAGAGATCTACATTTTTAAGCTTTATTTAATGTATTTGGTAAGAGATTCTAATACACATTGCTTTTTGCTTTCAGATAATCCCGTTGAAACTCCATGCAGCAAGTATATGTGAAAAGGATGATAGATTAATTTTCATATGTTCAAGGGTGTGGTCAGATACTGCTCTCTTTACAGTTTTGGCTGTATTATTAAGGGAAGGTGTTGTGATAAAACAATTAAATAATTCAACCTTTTTGTACAGTTTAGAGATCATTTCGTGCTGGAAATAAGGTTCTCTAAGCATCTCTAATGCATATATTTTTTTAAAGAATGTTAGAAAGAGCTTGTGCAAGATTCTAAAAGGTTTCAATGTGATATTCCAATTCCTCCAATACACATAGCGTCCTTAAATATGTGAATGCATTGTAGTATATCAGGTACACAGGCAACTTGTTCCAGAGGCAAATAGACACAGTGGTATGAAATGTGATTCCTATCAACCCTTTTAAGAAGAGCAATTTTCTATTTTTGTCTACTAATTGAGAAATTAGTAGACACAATCAACTTTCCCCATTAATAGCAAACAATCAACTTTTACCATTAATAGAGCTTGCATGGCCTACAGCAGGGGTCCCCAAACTCCAGTCCTCAAGGCCCAGCAACAGGTCAAGTTTTCTGGCTTTCCTTAGCATTACACAGGTGATTTAATTATGCTGCACAGGTGAGTTAATTATTGCCAGTGCATTCTGTGGGAGATCCTGAAAACCTGACCTGTTACTGGGTATTGAGGACTGGAGTTTGCGAACACTGGCCTACAGGGTCAGCTGATCTGCTGTGTGAGTTGTTTCATCATATCTAGGAAGCAGGAGAAGATGAAATGGCAGGTGGATACCTGACATTCAAAACACAGATCACTTAAAATAATTACTAGCATAATTGATAAAAGATGTTGGAAGAGTGAAAAGGACTGCAAGTCTTGCGCCTTGAATTCTTTTTAGTTTTGTTGCAAGTGGGTAACTTTTGAGAGTCTCTGAATGTCTGTGAAATTTGACATTTGTGATTTAAAAACAGGATAAAATCTTGTGTCAGTCAAGGCTCAGTTCCTTGCAGTGAGAAGGTGAAGGTTGTTTGGGTTTCTTTATGGTCCTTCTGTGTGGTTAAGTTCTTTATCTGCTCCAGGTGACATGGGAAGAAAGTGTAAATAAGTTCAGTTAGTTTAGTTCCCCAATTTAAGGTCATTTGATGTGGATTTGGCTATCCTTTTTATACTTAAAATATGCATGGGTAGTTACAAAGGATGGACTTTCTCTTTCCTGGGGCAGTCCACAGGAAGGGCAAATCAATTATAAGCACGTCTTCAGAAAAAAATTTAAAAAAATTAAAAACAATCACATTTGAAAAGTCTAGTTTTACAATATATAGTCCTTACTGTGTACTGTAATCTAGTATCCCAGATATATGAATATGTTGGATAAAATCAATATCACTTCTGGATGTTTGTGTAGGGGTACTGTAACTGAAATTTTCTGTTGGTGATTTCATATAGTCCTACAAAGAACACACACCTTGATTTCCTCTTTATATTTGGATATGGCTGCCCTTCGATGCTTGTGGTAAAAAAAGTTTGTTATCTGGAAGTTCAAAATGTTCTCGCACTTTTATAAGTTTCTTTTAAGCTTCCATTATATTATGGCTATACAGTAACAAAATAAACTTGTTTATCTTATGCCTGTCCAAAACTCAACAAACCAACCTGCTCAACCAACCAAGTTGGTCTTATTAAGACTACAAAATGTTAAAGGCTGTGCACATCTCATATATATACTCTTGCATACATAGTAAAGCATAGGTGCCACTCTGAAAGGCAAATCGACATACTATCTAATACAATAAATCCAGTAGGCCACTAACAGGAATATGTAAAACCTCTAGTTATATAGGTATATAGGAAAATGCTTTACAGTCTATGGAAAATTTAGAAAAAACATAGGGTCGACTCTTGGTTTACAAGTATTTGACTCCAAAGATTGTATTCAAGGCTATCTATAGAGATCGGCCACGAATTTATCAAAAATTCAGGTTCGGTCACTTCGCCCGAATTTCCACAAATTTCGTTTCTCGGTACCTACGTATTACCTTCGGCACGAATAAATTACGTTTTAAAAATAAACACTGCTTAATTTTTCCAGGAACTTGCCCGTAGCCTGCAGGTGCTTGCCTGACTGAACGTTGCTAGCAATGGCTTAAATATGCAAGAGGACGTGCTTGAGTTTCGGCTCTTCATAACAAATGTCCCAACCTACCATGTGTTTTACGTTTATGAAACACAGGGTCTGCCTCCGTATGACTGACGGCACGCTATTAGAATCAGCTTACAACTATTAAATTACCCTCCCTGGGCCACTTATAGGAGGGCACAACCTGACACAATAAAACTCAAGATAGGGAAGGAGCCTGATAAAGTCATGCTAGCGAAAGCTGGGAAACAAAACAACGCTCGAGAGCTCAACCCGGTACTGGCATCATTTAGTGACTAGAGTGTGGATCGGTGTCGGCAGGCAGCCACAGCAGCATAGATGGTCAGGGCTGTGGCACCACATGACATTTGGAGGCGTGCAAACAACAGTCAATTCGGCCACAGACGTGGCACAATCACACACAGTGTGGAGGTCATGGCAGGCCGCAGCAGTGAGGTCAGGCAGTGGCACATGACATTCTGGTGGCGGCAACAAAACAGTATTAGGCCAATGCAGTGGCACAACTCACACACAGTGTGCCGTCGGTCACGGCGGCAGCAGATATGAGGTTCAGTCAGTGGCTCAAAGGCATTCTGGAGGTGGCATAACAGGTATTAGGCCACAGAGTGGCACCAATCACACAGTGTGGAACGGTCAACGGCGGCTAGCACCCAATAGTCACCCACGCAGTAGTACTGATGGTCAGGCAAAGTCGGCCACACATGACTATTCATGGAGGCAGGAACAAAAAAACAGTATTAGCGCACAGAGAGTGGCACATACACGCAGCGCCTTGTGGAGGTCACGCTCCTGCGGCAGCTGTATGACGGTCAGACTGTGGGCAACCAAAATGACATCTATGGAGGCGGAAAGAAAAAAAAAAAACCGAGAGAAAAAGAAAAAAAAACTGTATATACCTTTTAAAGGGGGCACCTGCATGTGGCACAATCACACATTGTGGAGGTACACGGCTGGGGTCCCGGGCCCGGCAAGCTGTATGAGGTCAGGACATTGTGCACCAATGGCATTCTGGAAGGTCGGCCAAATCACGACTATCTAGGCCACAGAGTGGCACACATCACACAGTGTGAAGAGGTCTGGCTGGCTGCAGATGAGAGTCAGGGCTAGTGGCACAATAACATTATGGAGGAGGCCAAAACTAGTATTAGGCCACAGAGTGGCACTATGATTACGCTTTGTGGAGGTAACGGCAGCAGCAGTATGAGGCTCAGACAGATGGACATTGACATTATGGAGGCGGCCCCAAGACAGTTATTAGGCCACAGAGTGGCCCACCAATCAACAACACGATGTGGAGGTCACCACAGGCCCGGGCAGCAGTATGAGGTCAGAACAGTTGGCACAATGACATTATGGAGGCGGCCAAGGACAGTATTTACGCCTCCCAGTAGTGGCAATCAATCACACAGTGTGCGCTAACGGTGGTAACGGACAAATAGGCAGCAGTTATGAAGGTCAGGCAAGTCGGCAACAAATGGGACCATTATAGGACGGCGCGGCCCCCACAAAAACAGTCATTAGGTCACAGAGTGGATCTATGTTAATGTGTGCGAGCACGAGCTCAGACCTACGGCACGCATATGAGGTCTAAGACAGTGGCACAATGAACTTTTGGAGGTGGAAAAAACGTATCAAGTAGGGCACCAGAGTGGGCACTACCTCACCACATGTGATGTAACACCACCTCGGCAGCAAGTATGAGGTCAGGCGTGGCCACATGACAAAATTCTGGACGCTGCGCAAAAATGGAGTAGGCTCAAAAGAGTGGTACAATGAGACACACGAGTGTGATTCCAGACGGGCAACCCGGCAGGTAGCAACACAGGCCAGCAGCATCGAAGGTCAGACAGTGGCACAACAATGGACACAGTGTGCGGAGGGCACGCGCAGCAGCCACTTCAGCAGCATGACGGTTCAGACAGTGGCACTATGACCACAATATCTGGGAGGTGGCAAAAACAGGAAGCTTAGGCCACAGTGTGAAGGGGGGGAGGGCACCGGCAGCAGCCCACCCCCGGACAAAGCAGCATCGAGGTCAGACCAGTGCACAATGACACAGTGTGAAGAGGGCCACGACAGGAAGTCACAGCAGCAGCATGAGGTCACGAGAGTGGCACAAGGACATTTTGCAGGTGGCATAATATATTAGGCCACAGAGAGCACAATGGACTCGAGAGCGGACCGGCTCACACGGGGCGGCAGCAGCTCTGAGGTCAGGCAGTGGCCACATGAAGAGAGTGGAGGTGATGACAGGAGCAACATATTGAGGTCAGAGTGTGGCACAATGACATTCTGGAGGTCGCAAAAACCTTACACAGGAAGGCAGAGTGGCACAATGGACACAGTGTGGATGTCACGGGGCAACAGCAACAGCAGCCAGCAGCATGAGCAACATAGAGTGGAACAATGACAGAGTGTTTAGGTGGGGTGGCAATTCCAGTCCCTGGATAAGACGGTGGTTGCACAGATGGAAGGAAACTCCTTCAGCAGATGTGTGGCATCAGGGCGGGTGGCCGGCATCAGAATAGTGGGCTGAAGGCAGGTAGGTTTGAAATCCCAGACCTGAGACCTACGGCCAATATGGTGTGTGGAAATCCTGAGCCGTTCCACGCTCTGTTTCATCTTGACAAAGGTCTGTCGTTCAACAACTTTTTTCCCCCTAAAATCAGTGGTCACCAGCGGGTTCTCCTTGGGGTAACGATGGCCCCGCCCGCACTGACACCGCACTCTGATTGCCACACTAATGGCCGGGCAGGACAGCTTCTCAACTGCAAACTTCGGCAAGTTGCGCGTGCCGCAAATTCAGTTTGGCTGCCCACGTAGTCCAGCGGATCTATTAACTGGGGGTGGCAGGAGTTGCTGTCCAAGTAGGGCTCCAAAACCTGTTGGTTTCAGGGAATGCTCCACATGTACCTGCTGCTGCTGGCTCGATGCTGGTGACTGCCCCTCATCACCATCAGGGGGTGAAGGAAAGCTGCTCATTAGTGATCTTCCCAGGACCTTAGGTTACTGTGATGGAGCTGGTACATGCTCCCATACCCCCCCACTTCAACCAGCAAGCCGCGGCAGTAGTCGTAGAAGCGCCTGAGCGAACCACCCCGGTCCAGACCTGTCAGAGGAGGACGAAGTCCGCCCATAGGCAGCGGCAAACTGATTACGGAGAAAGGATTTCCAGTATGAGTATTTGAGTTGTCTTCTCTCAAATAGCTGGGAAAAAGGCTCTCCCATTTTGGACCCGGTAGCGAGGGTCCAATAGGCGGTGGGAGAGCAGAGCCAGAAGTAATCCTCTTGCCCGGATGCTTGAGCTATTGGCTGTCACTAGCAGGCAAATAAGCATGCTGGGGACATCTGCACACAAGTGACTTCCCGCAGGGGCTCACTGGCCTCATTTCCACTGTATACTTGCCACGGTGCTTGGGATTAATCTCTGCCCTCGTCTTCCTCTTCTCCATCCACCATCCTCCAAGACTGCTACAATGCTCCTCCTCTCTGTACCTGGGTAGAAAATCCACTCATTTCACCAGTAAAGGCTTCTGATCCACCATGTCCCTCCTCCTCCATTTCAGTCCCAAACGGAATATTGTGGCAACGAGATGTAGTGCACATCTCAAGTCCCTGCCCAGACAGATTTTTCAGCATCTGTTCAGGACATGAAGCAGTGGGATGACGTTATTCATCCCGTAGTAGTCCTGGGACTGACATAATAACGTGGCACTCCCGAATGGCACTCAACAAAACGGCAGGTGATCACCGCTATGAGCTGCCATGGATGACATCAATGTTCACAGGGGAGTTACTTCTGTCGTGTCCTGGGATCATCAAAAAAATCGCTTTTTAATGGCCTTTCTCTGTTCATCCTGTCGGTCCAACATTTGCAGGCCTGGAATTCCAGGAGGTGGACAAAACATCGCATTTCAGGAGCGTGTTGGGGAGGCCGTTCTGCCGCTGCAACTCGAGGTAGGGTGTTCATGGCGTTTGTACGAGATGGATAAAGATGCATGCACAGTTTCTGGCCATTTTCACGGAATGTTCTGAAGAAGGTGGAAGACCTTCAGGACTTTTTACAACCAGGATGAACACCGTGCGCCATGCAGGGCGCATGGACCATCACTCTCGGTGCAGCCACACCCCCCAACCCACCACACACGCGGACACACATGTCTCCTCCCTCAGAGCTCACCCCCCACGTCACCATGCGCGCAGACACCACCCACGCCCGATTTGCAGTTGGCGCGCCACACGGGAACCCAGCACACATCGATTTCTTGCTGCATGACGGCGGAGCAGTTCATCACCTGTGTGACTTCGTTCGCCGAGGCAAGCTAGGTGTAAACTGCGTGACATACCGCTGTGCCCACATCATGTGTATGATGGAGCAGTTACTTGTGGAGGCTGAGGGATGGTGGTTGGTGGTGGAGGAGGATGGGGACGCGACATTGGCGCTAGGGTGCAGCAGTTTGACAAGGTAGAGGAGAATAGCGGCGTCTCCTGTCCACGTTGTTGGTGTGCCTGGGCAAGAAGCACATTCACCAGTGGGCCGTTAAAGGACATGTACTGGCCCTGACCGTAGTTACAGCTCCAGACGTCAGGCGCATGCCTGTACCTTTGGAACAAACCGATAAGCTCAAGACTGACCACTTTCTGTTCAACATATTTATGATGTGCTAGGTTACTCGACACTTTTTGCCAAGAAATTAACCGGCTTGGTAAATCTCCATCTCGGCTCGGCACAAAGCCATTAGTTCTCCTGAATGGGGGCAGAGTCCACCATTTGGAAAAGGGAGGGACTGAAGTACCAACAACTTGCGACAGGAGCTCGGTCAGCTGCTGCAACCTTAGGATCGTTGGGACGCATACTGTTGTCTCTTTCAATGCCTCTCGTGACACAGACTGCTAGCGCCCTGTAGTAGCGAGGAGCAGAGCATCTGGACCGGGAGAGGATGTCAAAGAGAAAACAGCTTGCCTTCTGCAGAGGTGGTGGAGCCTGACTGGACCTGAATGGCATGCGTGCCACTGGCCGCTGATGCTGCTGCCCTGCAGCGGCAGGATGAGACCACCACATTCTGAGCCACGTTTATCCCAGGCCCACCGGGATGGTGACGCTTCCTGCATGTGTTGACGCAGGGCCGTTGTGCCAACGTATAGCTCCCTGGGCCACGCTTCAACTTTCTGCACCCAACAGATTTACTAACATATTTACCCATCCATATTCGGATCCTCCGGTGTTTTGCAAAGAAATGCCACACCGGAACCGCCTCGAGTGCTGATTTTACCGCCAAACGCTCCGAACTGAGTGACTAACTGCACGCGCTGCCTCGATGAGCCCCTGTGCCCGCTACTGTCTTGGTCCTGACGAAGAGGGTTTTCTTCCCCGTGGCCGCTTGGCTTTTTTCTTTTTCTCCGACCTCACAATGCTGCTACCCTGCGACTACGGCCACACAAAACCACTTGCTGCTGTCGCCGCTGCCTGACGCGGCAAGCTGACGCCCTATTCTCCTGACGATGATGAGCCCTTGCTTCACCCGCTCCATGTGCGAGTCGGCTAAATCATCATATATTTGTGTTTCATCGTCACGACTGTTCCTAATCACGGGTTTGGTAAAGCCGAGGGCTGCACCTATCACCACATGACCTCCACATGCCACATTCCACATCTATACTCTTTGCCGCCTAATGCCAAGAAGCTGGGGATTTTGGACCCCATTTCTTCGCTGCACGTAGCTGCTGACTGCCCTCTCAAATTGTTCATCTCGCCTATATAGTGGCGCTGAGCCCAGACCTCATAGTAGATCCCAGGCTGAGGGAATGGATGGGTCACTAGAGGCGGGCTGAGGACAGTGAGGGCCGAGAACCGCTCCCGGGCCATGCCACTAAAGTGTTGTCGTCTGAAGGTACCCACCGACTTTGGTGGGTTGTCAGATGTCTTCTGGAGGAAGAGGATGGACCTAGTCAACCAATCAAGCAACCACTTGGGTTGCTGAACAAAAACACGGCACGCTAGATGACAGCCGGCAGTTGTGGCCCTTCACCGAGTGCCCCTCCCCTCCGCTCGCGACGTCCACTTGCTGTGCTGCGGGACCTGGGCCCCGTTCAGAAATGTTTGTGACACTCCACTAGCATTGCAGAAGCTGCCACCTCTCTGTATGACTACTGTTTGTTCTAAATGTACAGACACTGTTTTGATGAAGCTATCTGCTCTATGATATTATAAACCACTGTTTTGGACTCCATGAACCCACGTAACTAGCTTTGGAGTAAACCCTTGCGATACTAAATTGCGCTCCACAACATGGCCAGGAAAAATTTGATTGTATTGTCCGTTTACAACGCACTAGTGTGTTTTACAAATGTAAAAGCACAAAACCAGGCTTAATTAAACCTTCGCTACATGTGAATTATGCTACAAGTGAAAATTGTATATATTTCGGTGTTGAAAAAGACGGGTATATTTTTGTCAAGAACACCAGCAGCAAAACTCAACGCTCTAATTAACCCCTGGGATGTAAATTGCGCAATAGGAATTTGAGCACCAAAAAACTCCAGACAGCCACACCTACGCTTTGTTGCGTGTTCAATTGCGTGTGTTTTCTACGCCCACACATCAAGTATACTGTTGTAATTAGCCTTTGCTTGTGTAATTAGGCATACCAAAAAAAAATATATATAAATTTGGCGTTGAAAATGACGCGTTTTTTTTGTCAGCACACCAGCAAAAAACAACGCTTAATTAACCCCATGGATGTAAATTGCGCCAAAAGAATTGAAGCCGCACAAACTCAGTTGCTTCCTGTAGCGTGTTACAATTGCGTGTTTTCTACGCCACACAACAAGAGACTACAGTTCGTAATTGCTTTGCTGTGATTAAGGCTACAAAAAAATAAAATATATATATTTGGCGTGGAAAAAGACGGTTTATTTTTGTTCAGCACAACAGCAAAAGACACGCTTAATTAACCATGGATGTAATTGCGCCAAAGAATCTGAGCCGCACAAACTAGTTGAGGTGTTTACAATTGCGTGTTTTCTACGCACACAAACAAGAGGATACAGTTTGTAATTAGCCCTTTTGCTTGTGAATTCAGGCTACTCAAAAAAAAATATATATATTTGGCGTTGAAAAAGACGGTTATATTTTTGCAGCACCACCAGCATAACAACGCTTAATTAACCCCTGGATGTATATGCGCTAAAAGATAGCAGCCAAAAATGAAGTCGGTATTTGTATTGTAAAAAACGCTGTTTTCTTTAATGAAACAAACAGGAACTGGCTTAGATCACACTTGGATATTGTATGTATAATGCAGCACCCACCACCACACCCAACCACCACCCCACCCACCACCCAACTGCAGGGAAGCCACACGGATTTCGATCATACCCCAAAAAATCAGAAAAAGAACATTCAGAAGAACAGTCTCTTGAGACAAGCTGTGAAACCCCAAAGAAATCGCTGTTATAAAAATTCAGTTCTTCAGAAAGCGCTATCACCCGCTGCAGCACCTTACCCTATCTGTACAGTGAGAGGAGTGTGAGCTCCCAGGGCGCGCTCGAGTCTTATATAGTGCACGACGGTGACGTTCACAGAATCCCGCATCGAGGTCTCTGATCGGCTTCACCTCTGCACATGTCATGCAGGCTATGCCCCTTCTTCCTCCCAGAGTGCTTCTGCCCCATGTAGCTCATGTGCTAGGCAGCCATTTTATACAACTAAAAGCACACTTCGTTCAACCCGAAGTACCCCAAAGTTCGACTTCCGGTCCCCGAACGAAGTTTTCCTGAAATTCTAAAACGAATTCCCACTTCGTTAGAATCAATTCGCCCATCTTACCTACCTACCCAAACTCGTCAAGGGGTCCAGTAGCAGGTGAGTCCCTTAACACTAAACATTTACCTTAATAGGAGGTCCATTCAGGACTGCCACTTCCCTCCAGGAGTGATATGGAACTGCAATTGAGTTAACCTGCACATATTTAAATGGGTGGTTGTAGTGCAGCAAGCCAATGAGATTGCCATCACCCACCAAATAGAATACAAAATGTAAAAAGCTTGTGCACATCTAATATATACTTTGAAAAAGTATGCATAGGTGACACACTGAAAGGCAATGACAACATCTAATACATAAATCAGTGGCACACTTAAAGATAAGTAAAACCTCAAGTTATATGTAGACGAATACCTCAGCCAGGAAATGCTTTACACGCTAAGGAAAATATGAAAAAACATGGGACTCTTTGTTTACAGTATTTGATAAAAGATTGTATTAGCTCACCTCCCAACACGTCAAGGGGTTCCCAGAGCAGGTGAGTTCCCCTACACTAAAAACATGTTCACCTTACTAGGAGTCCATCTCAGACTGCCACTTCCCAGGAGTGAATAGGGAAACTCCTGGGGAGGTGGCAGTCTGAAGGACTCCTTGTAAGGTACATGTTTTAGTGTAGGGACTCACCTGCTCTGGGAAACCCTTGACGTGTTGGGAGGTGAGCTTAATACAATCTTTGATCAAATACTGTAACTAAGGAGTCCAGGTTTTTCAAATTTTCTTAGCTGTAAAGCGCATTTCCATATATATCTATAAACTTGAGGTCTTTACTTAGTCTTTAGTGTGCCCTGATCTATGTATTAGATGTATGTTCATTGCCTTTCTGTTGTGCACCTATGCTTACAGTTTCAAAGTATATATTAGATGTGCTCAGCCTTTTACTTTTTGTATAGTCCTATTTGGGGAGATTGGCAAATCTCATTGGCTTGGCTGCATAAACCAACCTCATTTAAACTAATGTGCAGGTTAACTCAATTGCAGGTTTTCTATACACTCCTTGGGGGAAGTGGCAGTCTGAATGGACTCCTAGTACGGTTAACATGTTTTAGTGTAGGGACCTCACCTGCTCTGGGAACCCTTGACGTGTTGGGAGGTGAGCTTAATACAATCTTTGATCAAAATACTGTAAACCTAAGAGTCCCAGGTTTTTCATATTTTCCTTAGCTGTAAAGCATTTCCTATATTCCTATATAACTTGAGGTTTTACTTAGTCTTTAGTGTGCCACTGATTTATGTATTAGATGTAGGTCTTATTAAGACAGCCAAATTCACCCTAGCAAGCAAAGCTGTAGCAACTTTGTACATATACTTTTTATTACTGCTCTGTATGTAGAAAAATATTTAGTCAGATCCAATTGATTTTTTTTTACTATTCAGAAGGTGATATTATGCTTGTTTACAGTTAATCTCACTTGTATACCAAACTAGCTTCAGACTCTCGCCTCCGAAATTGGGACCTCTGGTAAACAGCACTTACAAGGTTCAGCTAAATCATGATATGGCCAAAATTATGTTGACGTATTATTTATCCTGTATTTTTTTCTGTTACTTAGCATAATTAAAATAAATTATTTTCACACTAGGATAATAGAATGCAAATATATTTACTTTGTTGGTGAGCACGAAGATGTACCTTAATATGAAGTCCCTATTTAAAATAATAGAAAATTAAAATTGATGTATTACTATCAGCTACTCTATTTTTCAGGATTTAAAGCTCAACTGGAATTTCGCCAAACCTTATAAAGTTATGCTATCATGCATATCATTACACTAGAATCAGTTTATTATAGAATAAACTAGTTTCTACATTAACCTTCAGTTTTTTCTTTTCTTATTTTTGTTAAACAGAAAAGACGATGAAACATATTCATTTCACTATCAGCCTGGTATGCCCTGGGGTATAAAAACTAGAAGTTTAGCCAACAGCTATGCTCAATAATTTGTTTAGTGCTTGTATACTAAACCAACTTCGAACCCTTGTCTTAGAAACTAGAATCTTTGGTAAAAAGGCACAATCTTCAGTTCAATCTGAAGTTGGACAAAGTTATATTTAAACTGTTAAATGTTTTTGATTTTTCTTTAACTTTGTATCATTAAAATGTATTAAACATTAAGGGCGACATGTATGATTTTTGGTGCCCAGATGTCAATTTAATTGCGCATAAAAGTAGTGTAGAGTGTGCCTGAATGTATGAACACGGACTACTGCGGGTCATTAATCAGGCGCATTCTAGCGCAAAACCGACACTTCTGGCACAGGTAAACTACTTTTAAAGTGGTTTACCTGTTCCAGCAGTAATGTGCCTGGATTTGCCATACTGAAGCTATAAATATGTAGCTTCATACAGTTGTAGTGTGACACACCCCCCAAATGCCCCCCGATCTCAGGCGCATTATAAAGTGCCCCGGGCGCTCTGTAATGCTTCTTATATTGGAGTGCGGCAGATTAAAAATAGAACCTTAAATGTATAACATAAGTATAATAAGATAAAGCTATATTTGATTTGATGAATCGGTAAGCATAAGCAAAATGTACACAACAGCAGAGAGCTCCTGATTTTTAAAGTAATATACGAATAAAATTTAAGTTTTACTCTTAGCAACTCTTATTTTTTGAGATTTGAAACCAAAATTTGAAATTGAAATTTTGCCATGTCTTAGGAAATCATTCCCCGATTTTTATCCTTACATCAATATCAGCTCATTCTATTATAAACTTATTTCCACAGTGTCCTTTTATTTCTATATTTTTATGTATTTTATGTAAAAAGAGATATTCATTTTACTGTCAGACAGTCCCCTTAAGTATGACATAAGGAGATTTGTATTAATTATTCTACAAATTAATCTGAAAGCCATTTTTTATATATCAATCATAAAAAAATTACGTGGCCATAGACAAAGATTTAAACACAATTAAGAAAAATCTAACGTAGCATTAGCACTATTTATTTACTTGGATTTCAATTTGTGCAAGGCTTTTCACAGCATTACTACATGACTAGTATCATTACTATTATCTTGAATAATAAATAATAGCACTACAAAATAGTAATAAACAGATTCCAGGATGTATGGAAACATACAGTACTAATAACATACTATAGCTGCAGTTTACCTTGTTATTGGTATGTTAGAAATGTTCATTGTATACAATACATTATTATACATTATTCACTTATTGTACACTCACCGGCCACTTTATTAGGTACACCATGCTAGTAACGGGTTGAACCCCCTTTTGCCTTCAGAACTGCCTCAATTCTTCGTGGCATAGATTCCACAAGGTGTTGCAACAATGCTCAATTGGTACCAAGGGCCCAAAGGAGTGCCAAGAAATATTCCCCACACCATGACACCACCACCACCAGCTGAACCGTTGATACAAGGCAGGATGGATCCATGCTTTCATGTTGTTGACCCCAAATTCTGACCCTACCATCCGAATGTCGCAGCAGAAATCGAGACTCATCAGACCAGGAAAACGTTTTTCCAATCTTCTAACTGTCCAATTTTCGATGAGCTTGGCAAATTGGAGCCTCAGTTTCCTGTTCTTAGCTGAAAGGAGTGGCACCCGGTGTGGTCTTCTGCTGCTGTAGCCCATCTGCCTCAAAGTTCGCCGTACTGTGCGTTCAGAGATGCTCTTCTGCCTACCTTGGTTGTAACGGGTGGCTATTTAAAGTCACTGTTGCCTTTCTATCAGCTCGACCAGTCTGCCCATTCTCCTTTGACCTCTGAAATCAACAAGAAATTTCCACCCACCGGACTGCCGCTCACTGTATGTTTTTTCTTTTTCGCACCATTCTCTGTAAACCCTAGAGATGGTTGTGCGTGAAAATCCCAGGAGATCAGCAGTTTCTGAAATCCACAGACCAGCCCTTTTGGCACCAACAACCATCCCACGACCAACCCCACACAAATCACCTTTCTTCCCCATACTGATGCTCGGTTTTTAACTGCAGGGGATTGTCTTGACCATGTCTACTGCCTAAATGCACTGAGTTGCCGCCATGTGATTGGCTGATTAGAAATTAAGTGTTAACGAGCAGTTGGACAGGTGTACCTAATAAAGTGGCCGGTGAGTGTATATCCATACAGTATTATACTGATACTGTGAGGCACAGTAACACTGGAAAGGACAATATGCAACCTGTAAGGGCATCCAAGAGGGTAAAGCAAAGTAACCATTTTCTGTCATGAGAGTACCATACAGGTGTAGGGAGACTTAAAAGATATATAGAATTATATGATTTGATAATGAATTTCAGAATAAAAAAAAAAGCTAAGAAAATATATAAAAGTACTGAGTGTGCCTACACAGTGATTGACAGTTAACTCTGTATACAGACTGATACAGGGAAAGCTGTCAATCTCTGTACTTGAGCGGGATAAGCAGGACTCCTATTGTCTTTTAAGGAGTCCAGTCATTATTTTCACTGCTTTTTGCTCAGAAATCCTGTTTAAAATTCTATAACCCTGTATATCACACAGCTCAGCTTCTCTCCCTCTATCACATCCTCCTCTCAGATAGGACTGCATAAGTCATCTGACAGGTTCCCTTTAACTAACAGATCATATTTAATTAAACATATGTATTGTAGAACAATAAGTCAGCCTGTATTTGAACAAAAGTTCCATACACACTACAAAATCATAGGAAGCTCTACTTCTTTCTCTCTCCTACTCTGCATAGAAGTCCTGACATATCCACTGTAACTTTCTTTTTACCTGCTCTATTTAGAAATAGCCCCACTGGGTTGGTAACTCTTAAAGGATATTAATAAATTAATGGTTTTTCATTGATTTCTATATACTCCACTCAAGATATACATCATAATTACACAACATGGACAGCAGTTGAATGAAAGCAACAAGACTTTAGCTGAATGCTAAGAACATTACAGTAAAAAGAAGCTGCAACAAAATCCCCCAAGTACAATGACAGCTGAATGCTTTATAGCAGCACAGCAGAGCTATATATAAGAGCATTTTATTATTATATGGAGGGAACAGATGTGGGAGGAAGGACGGGGACATTAATGCAGTTTAGTCCTGAATATGGAGGAAGTTCAGCTATTAATTAAATGTACTGATGGGTTTTAAATTAGAACGGCGTGATGTTTATCTGGCATTTTGACTTTGCTGCATTTGCCAAACAAAATAAGTAATTACCCTGGCAACTGCTGTATTATCCTGGATGCAATATCACAATGAAATATAGCATGCCGCCACAATGAGTTGCATACAAACACATTAATTGTTATGTGACCTAAATCTGGGGCGCTCTGCTTTCATTACATTTAAAATCCTTAACGGGAACATTTGTTTTACTGCTTGTTTTAAGATTTTATGTCTTCTCGGTTAAAAGCTATTTTGTCTTTCTCTTTTTTTTTCATTGCAGATTTACTTGGCATTAGTGCGCTGCCTTAGGACAATTAAGTTAGCACACACAGAGGAGGGCTGGATTGAGTTAATTTCATTGAGTAGACCTGCTGATTGAACAGAATTCCAAAATGTTTGTGATAGATACAGAAATACATGAAAGAACTATGGCCCGGTTTGATGGAGAGGTTTATATGAGGAAATAAATAGGCTGGGATGCATTCAGCACTTTCTGTATCTACTTAATGTTGACATTATCATAAATTCCAACAAGGATAAAAGGATAAAGTATATGAATGGCCATATTAGAAATAGGAAAAAAATGAATTCTTGTGATTTTCCACAGCAACTCTCATACTCCCTCATCTGGACTAAATTAACTTCCTTTTCACCAGACCACCCTGGAATTGATTATCCTCTGCTTGTTCTGCCCAGAGTCTTGCCAGAATAGCAATTTTATGTACTATTTCCATCTAATAATTTTCTGCACATTTACTTTATCAGATTTTAAATTTCCTTTGCAACATGTTAAGCCCTTTTACAAGTTTTAAACACCTTTGAATTGGATTTTTTTTTCTTTTTAAGATGTTGTACATTAGTAGTTCTCTTAAGTAGAACAATTACCCATGAAATAACAATTCAGGAGCATATTTCCCTAAATTCGTACTGTACATTGTGCTCCTGGAAATTCATTAGTAATTTGTCAAATGGGTGTTAGCAGTTGGAGGTGTGTCTCTGAATAATCTGGCATTGTCCAATAAGAGCTGATAGAGTCAGCGTGTTTCACCCCAATGAAAACTAAAATGGTAACACCCAGTTGACAGATTCAGTCATATACTTTTAGAAGGAATAACAGAGGAAAAGCACAACAAAGAGTTATAATATAAGATGCCCCAGAATTATTTCACAGGGGACCCAAGGTCCTCTTTTAATTAAAAAAAAATGTTGTACTAAGTTTCAGTCAATATTTTTCTCTGTTCACTTTCAGTTCTTCCCCTCCTCCTCCCGCTCCCATGCACACACTTCAGTCCATTCATATGTTTGCCACCTGCTTCAGGTTTCACACCCAACAATTGATGCTGGATAAGGTTTATGCATCCAGGATGATGCTGCTTTCACTATCTCTCATAGACCAGCACAGTTTCATCCTTTTACTGCTGTTGACCTTAGTAGACATCTCCTGTGTCAGTTCTTTCCCTCAATGCTGAGAAGTTTTTTCTCCTTTTCCATTCCATTGACAATGCCCTATACTCACTCCCTCCTCTGCCCAACCCCCCTCCAAACACACAACTCTGATTTAAATACAGCCTGTGGTTTTATACTATGCTACTCTGAAAGGAGGAAGTAGAAAAGAAGAGAGAGAAGGCTGTCTGTAAAGCAGATACTAGATCTACAGATTTTTGGGAGGTTGTAGCATCACCAGCTGTGTATAGGACCTAAACATACTCCATGGCACCAAAATGATAGGACATTACAAAGATGGTAATTTTGTATTTGGGAAGGAAAGTAACAAGAAAAAAAACTTAGAAATATCTCTACAGACTCTGTAGCGACTTTTCTAATGCACCTTTTAAAACTAAAGAAATCTACACAGGGAGAATGACAGGTCATATTATATTTCTATATTGAATTTTCAATGTTAATTTTATCTGTAATAAGGTCCCTTAATTTTTTCATGTTATTTACAGAATGTAATAACAGAAAACATGCATTTTCCTAAAGGCAAAGATGCTGGAGAGATTTGTGTATGTCTTTAAAAAGAAGCATGTTGAAATAATGGTAACAGCTGGAATAGTGGATCCATTGTACCACTGCAGGCGATGGTATAAGCCGCACCATGGAGTGGAGTCTAAGGGGCCACAGGTCTTCACCAGAGCCCCCCGCAAAGCAGGTTGGAGTTGCTGTGTCAAGCAAACCCCAGGTCGCTACCCCTGGCGCAACTTGTCTGTAGTGGTGTCCAAGGTGAGGCGAGATACAGAATCATCAGGCTTGCTCATAGTCATGGACAGGCAGGTAGGTCAGGACAGGCGGCAAAGGTTCGTGGTCAGGAAACGTAGCAAAAGGACTGGAACACCATAGATCAATAATGCAATCAGGAATGCTTTCTCTAAGGCTTAGAGCACTGTAGATCTGGCAGAAAAGTGATGGAGGAGCTCCGAATATATAGAGTAGGGTCAGCGCCTGGCAGTTAGCCAGTTACCGGCGTGCTGGCCCTTGAAATCTCGGAGAGCTGGCGGGGGTGCGCGCACCAGCTGGCAGAGCAGCGTGGATGAGCAGGAGTGCAGCTAGGTGAGTACCTGGCCCAGAGCCAGACATGCAGGCTGCGGCACCATCCGTCCCAAGTGCCCGTGGCCCGACATGTGGGCTTTGGCGATTCCCGTAACAGTAACCCCATAGGCCTCCCCCTCTTTTTAGGCAAAAGAAACCTGCCAACAAGATACCGATCCAAGATAATAGCCTCTGGCTCCCAGGACCTCTCTTCAGGCCCAAAACCCTTCCAGTCAACAAGAAAGAACCGTTTTCCGCTGATGGTTTTCGTAGCCAAGATCTCCTTCACTTCAAAGACATCAGCAGAGATGGTTACTAGAGGAGGAGAGACATCCTCCTGGGAGAACTGATTGAGGAGGGAGACATGGAAGGAGTTCAACATACGGAGAGATTGAGGCAGACAGAGCTTGTAAGCCACAGGGTTAATAACGTCGAAGGACCTTTAAAGGAACCAGAAACTCAAGACCCAACTTGTAGCTGGGGATCTTTAAACGCACATACTTGGAGGACAACCAAACCTTGGTCCCTGGAGAGAAGGCCTGAGTTTTCATATGGGAAGAAGCCTGCCGTAAGGACTGTCGAGTTTCTTACTAGATGGCTATGCTATCCCTTACTTGGTCATCTACAGCAGGGACTTCAGAAAAAACAGGCAGAGGGTGCGAGGGTGGTAGCCATAGACAGTAAAGAACAGAGGCTCCGGCTGCATCAGAGTCCCGGTGGTTGTAAGAAAATTCTGCCCAAGGTAGTAAGTTGGACCAGTCGTCCTGTCGTGCAAAAAGATGGAACAGATAGTCTCCCAGGTTTGGTTTACTCTTTCCACTTGCCCGTTGGTTTCAGGGTGGCAAGCCAAGAAAAAATCCAACTTGACTTTGAGACGAGAGCACAGCGAATAACAGAATTTGAAGACAAATTGGACTCCTGTATCCGAGACGATATGTAAGGGAATGCAGGCAAAAAATGTGCCGGAAAAAGAAATTCGCCAGCTGCGGAGCAGTGGACAGCCCAGGCAAGGGCACAAAGTGGGGATCTTTAAACGCACATACTTGGAGGACAACCAAACCTTGTTCCTTGGAGAGAAGGCCTGAGTTTTCATATGGGAAGAAGCCTGCCGTAAGGACTGTCGAGTTTCTTACTAGATGGCTATGATATCCCTTACTTGGTCATCTACAGCAGGGACTTCAGAAGAAATAGGCAGAGGGTGCGAGGGTGGTAGCCATAGACCAGTGTTTCTCACCTCCAGTCTTCAAGACGCACCAACAGGTCATGTTTTCAGGATTTCCTCAGTATAGCACAGGTGATATCATTATTGTCAGTGCATTCTGTGGGAGATCCTGAAAACATGACCTGTTGGTGGTTCTTGAGGTTTGGAGTTGAGAAACACTGCCATAGACAATAAAGAACAGAGGCTCCGGCTGCATCAGAGTCCCGGTGGTTGTAAGAAAATTCTGCCCGGTAGTAAGTTGGACCAGTCGTCCTGTCGTGCAAAAAGATGGAACAGATAGTCTCCCAGGTTTGGTTTACTCTTTCCACTTGCCCGTTGGTTTCAGGGTGGTAAGCCAAGAAAAAATCCAACTTGACTTTGAGACGAGAGCACAGCGAAAAACAGAATTTGAAGACAAATTGGACTCCTCTGTCCGAGACGATATGTAAGGGAATGCAGGCAAAAAATGTGCCGGAAAAAGAAATTCGCCAGCTGCGGAGCAGAAGACAGCCCAGGCAAGGGCACAAAGTGGGAAATCTTCGAGACCCGGTCCATAACCACCCAAATGATGATGTTATCCGACGAGGGCGGAAGGTCCGTGATAAAATCCATGGCTACGACTGCAAGAGGCCTGCAGGTTTGAGGCATGGAGTCTTGTCACGGGCACACATAGTACAGGAAAGAACAAAAACCTTGACATCACAGTCCAGGCTAGACCACCAGTAGTGCAGAGAGATAATTAAACAAGATTTTCACATTCCAGAATGTCTGGCAACTAAAGATCAATGTCCCCACTTCAAGACTTTCTTCCTGGAGGCATAAAGGTTTTCCCTGGGGGAATATGTTGAAGGTCAATAGGGGTGGCCTTAATCAACCATTCAAGAGAAACAATATGCTGAGGAGTAAAGTCTAGACCAACAATGTCAGAGGCCTGGGAGAGGGCACCGGAACTGATGTTCTTGGCCGCAGGCCGGAAATTAATCAGGAAGTCAAACCTGGAGAAAAAGAGGGACCATCTGGCTTACTGGGGTTTCAAACGTTGCGCTGTCTGGTGGTAGAGGAGATTTTTGTGATCAGTATATATATTGACATAGTGGTATGTCCCTTCCAAGAGATGGCGCCATTCCTCAAAAGCCATTTTATGGCCAGTAACACACAAACTCCTATTGTATAGTTCCTTTCGGCAGAGGAAAACGTCTTGGAGAAGAAGCTGGAGGTAATAGCTTTGCCCTTGGAAGTCTTCTGAGTGAGGACAACACCAGCAACCAGAGAAGTGGCGTCAATTTCGAGGAAGAATGGCTTCTCAGGGACAGGTCTAGATAGGATAGGTGCGGAGGAAAATGCTAAATTTAAACGGGATAATGCCTCTTCTGCCTCAGGTGGAAAGGACTTGGGATTACCGTTCTTCTTGGTAAGCACCACCATCGGCGTCAGCACAGTAGAGAAGTATGGAATAAATTGGCAGCAGTAATTGGCGAATCCTAAGAAGTGTTGTATGGTCTGGAGAACGGTCGGTCGTGGCCATTGTAGGACAGAAGACAACTGCCGCAGGTCCATCTGAAGTCCTTTGTTGGAGATGATGTGCACCAGGAATGGCAGACAGGACTGTTCGAAAATGCATTTCTCGCGTTTGGCATAAAGTCAATGATTCTGTAGGCATCTCAGAACCTGGCGCACAAGGGTAAAATGAATCTCTAGAGTAGGAGAGAAGATGTGAATGTTATCCAGATACAAGACAACACACGAATACAGAAGGTCTCTGATGTCAACAAATTCCTCAAAGACGGCTGGGGGCATTACAAAGACCAAACTGCATCACTAAGTGCTCAAAATGCTGTTACGGGTGTTGAAGGCGGTCTTTCATTCATCACCTTCACGAATTCAGATCAAATTGTAGGCCCCTCGCAGATCGAGTTTAGTGAAGATTCTGGCTTCACGCAGGCGATCAAATAGTTTGGATATCAGGGGCAAAGGATACCGATTCTTCACTGTGATTTTATTAAGACCCTGATAGTCAATACAGGGGTGTAGGGAGACGTCCTTTTTCTCCACAAGAAAGAATCTGGCACCAGCTGGCAAGGAGGATTTGTGGATGAATCCTTTTTGGAGAATCTCCTTTATATAGACCGCAATGGCCTGAGTCTCAGGGACAGACAAAGGTAGATTCTACCATGAGGAGGGGTAGTGCTAGGCAGCAGATCAATGGGACAATCATAGGCATGGTGAGGTGGAAGGGTCTCAACCTGTCTCGCAAAATATGTCTGCATAGTCCTGATATGAGGAAGACAGTCCAGGTAGTAGAGTGGACGATGTCGGAGGAGAAGTGGAGCGTGCCAGATGCGGCACCGCAAGACACCGGGTATAACAGGCTTGTCCCCAGTTGAACACTGGAGCGTGATGCTGCAGAAAAGGAAGAACGAGAAGAATGGAGGAGGAGCAGCTAGGAAGCACGTAGAACTCTATTTTCTCCTTGCGCAACACCCCCACTTGAAGACTCAGGGGTTCTGTACAGAATGGTATAGAGTCCTTCAGGTATTCTCCATTGATAGAACAGATAATCAGAGGCTTGGCAAGCCGAACCAGCAGGAGACTATACTTATGTCCAACGAGGTATTAAAAGGGTCTCACCACAAAGATTGCTTTTTATGTTAAAGATCTTGCAAAAACATGTCACTTTGCAATATATGTTCATTAACAGTGTCCTGCCTATTCTGAGATATCCCCTCTTGTATAGGATGCATCAGCTGCTCAGGTCGCTATAGCTACATACCTGTTCAATCTCTCATGATAGGCTGCCAGAACTGGTTGCTATAGCTACAGACCTGGATTCTACTGTAGCCTAGTACAAGCTAGTAAACATGCCCCTGACTTCAAAATGAAACCAAGAAAACGGGACGGAGGTAAGATGAATCAATGTAGTGAGACAACCCCTTTAATGAAGTTCCCAGCAGATCCCAAATCCACAAAGGTGGAAACCTGGAACATGACACCAGAAGGGGAGTGAAGCTGGATTGCTATGCATGGAGACATGGAGAAGAAGTGTTCACAGCTGTGGACACCTCTCCCACATAGCCTAGGTGCATGCATTTACCGGACGATGCGGACGTTGAGGGTAACTCCTGCGAAATGCTCAGGATTGGCACAATAGAGGCACAAATTTTCCTCACGTTGACAGGACCAATTTTGCTGAGTCAGGTTGGCTCTGTCCACTTGCATAGGCTCTTTGGTAGGAGGCAGCGAAGGAGGTAATGGAGGTCTTTGAAACACCGGGGCCAGCCAAGGTAGACAACGTGACCGCACCGATTTGCGTCATCTCCCTGCCTCTCTTGAAGTTCATAAGTTGGAAACAGGAGCAAGCATAATGATCTGAGTTATTCTGACAAGAACCAAATTGTGATAATTAGAAGACTGGGTCAGAGAATCTCAAAATAGTAGGTTTTTTAGGGTATTTCTAGTATTTAATGGTTACTACCTTCCAATAATGGTCTAAGGAAGAATAACCAGTAAGCTCCTAAGGCTCTTAAATGTTTTTGGAATACTAGTCCATCTGGTCCAATCGAACATAAAAGCTACTGTAGCACAAACTTTTGTAAAATGTCATGTTGATTATGATAGGAAGGCATTAGAACATAAGGTGCATCACAGCTGTCTGTTTGTGGGGTAGAGTTGTCACTAATAGTGTTGATTGAACCGTCCTAGAAAAGTTCTAGTAGAAGTTATTGAATCTTTAGAACTCGAACCGAACCGAACATTTTACTGTTCATTTTGAGTAAAGTTCTAGTTCGACAGACCATTTTCAGCGGCTTTTTGCACTTTTGGTGGCCATCCAATCAGTGCAGAGCACAGAAAAGTGTCAAAAACGTCATTGCTGAGGTGTAGGGCTCTCATTGGCTGCTAAAATCACATAACAATGTTAACACCATTTGTGAACACCATTTTCAGCTCAGTCTCTGTACTGTACAGACTGCTCTTAGTTAGATAGCATTTTACTCTCCATAGACAGCAATAGTTAGGGAGTTTTGGTATTGCTGGCTGCATCTTTCCCACACCTAGAAGCTGTTATTTGGTGACATTTGCAGGCTCACAAAACGTTTAACTCTCATATACATGGATATATATTATACAGAGTACTTGGATTTGCTAAATCATACTCAGTGCCCAAAAGTTCAGTTTTTGCAGTTTTGGGGGTTCAGAAATTGTATAACACACCATCTCCAAATCTCCAATGTGTCAAAGGGGCTCTGGGGCCCCCTCAGGATGCAGGGCCCCGTAGCAGTTGCTACCACTGCACCTCCTATAGCTACGCCCCTGCTTGCAACCTGTCCTCATCTTTTCAGTTAGCCATTAAAAGGAATGAAGTATTTTAGCCTCTCAATTTTTTTCTGTCACTCTTAGACAAATTTTCTTCACTAAGGTGTTCCGCGTACCCAGGTTACTGTTATGGATGGTAATGCCAGCTTCTCTTCTCCTGTATCTGTATAAAAATTAACCAGAACATCTGCTCCCATTGACTTTAACCCCTTAACGACCCTGGACATATGAGGTCGCTAGGGGGCTTTGCAGGGGGATTGCTCCGCTACCCCCCCCCCAACAGCCGCCAGGTGTTAGCGGCTAATCGCCGCTAACACCCGTCCGTTACAGTGTGAACGGGCAGCGCCTCCGCCCGCGCTGTTTAACCATTCAGATGCTGCGGCAAAGATGGCCGCGGCGTCTGAATGAATGAAGATCAGTGCCGCGCATAGCTGCAGCGATCCGACATCTGGACATGGTAGCAGGACGCCTTGTGAAGGCTCCCATCACTCCCATGTCCTGGTTTCCCCACTTCCGTCCGCAGACAGGAAGTGGGGAAACCGTCATCTTGGTACAGTCTAATGCATTGTCTATGCAATGCATTAGGCTGTATTGACAATCGCGCCACCTAGTGGTCAAGCACCCTAGGTGGACTCAATGTTAAATCACCCCTCTTTCCCCATTTTACAAATAAAAACAATAAAATAATAAAAAAGTTACACATATTTGGTATCGCCGCGTCCGAAATAGTCCGATCTAAAAAAATATAACATCATTTATCCTTCCTGTATGCTGAACACCATAGAAGAAAAAAAAATTACAAACGCCAAAATTGTGTTTTTTGGTCATTTTACGTCACTTAAAAAATGGAGTAAAAATGATCAAAAACTGCATGCATTCCAAACTGCTAGCGATAAAAAGTACACTTCAGCCCGCAAAAAAATGTACCCTCACTGATGTCTGTAGGTGTTAATGCAAAAAAAGTTATTTTTCGCACAAACTAGCGCCGCGGCGAAAATTTCAAGAATAGATAAAGTTTGACTTTTTTTTAGGGTACCAAAACATAATGGAAACCCTACATGTTTGTTATTGTCAGATTTGTATCAACCTGTAGAATACAGATAACACATTATATTTACCGAAGATTGAACGCCGTAAAAGCAAAACACCCGCAAACATGGAGAAAATACTTTTTTTTTCACAATTTGTCCTACTTGGAATTTTTTTTGCGGTTTCCCAGTATATTCTATAGTACAGTGAATGACACCGTTAGAAAGTACATCCTGTTCCGCAAAATAAAAGCCCTAATATGTTTAGGTAGGTGGAAAAATAAAAAAAGTTATGGCTCTGGGAAGGAGAGGAGGAAAAAACTAACGTGTCAACGAAAAAAAAGGCTGGGTCCTTAAGAGATTAATGGGGTTCAAGTTTGAGTTTTAGTTCGAATAGAACCTCGAACTGAACACACTAAAGTTCAAGGTTCTAATCGAACTCGAACTTTTTACTGCTCGCTCATCTCTAGTCCCTAAACTATAACAGAAACAAAACCACATTCCAAAAAAAGGACCTGTCTGTGATGGTGGGGTGTTTATATAGACAACTCCACATTTTGCCACAGGCAATCTTTAACCCCTTTTATCCATTTCAGAATAGTGCCTAAAACATATTATTATTATTTTTTTATTTTACTTAATGAAAAAAACCTCATACAAAGATATACAGCGCCTTAGGAATGTTGAAAACAACAAAGCCCTTATCCGGATTCGTATCAATAATACTAGGTTAATTGAATATTGTTAGAATGTCTATGCCCAGTGTAAAAGTTATCACATATGTTCGTCTGAACTAATAAATCTAGTTTAGTAACAAGCTAACAATGACATAAACACATCTATCACCGATAATGGCTGTTAAATGATGCAAATACAGTCTCTACTGTAGCCAATTTACCAGCAAACCTTCTTAGAAATGACTGTGACTATAAAAATAATGTCTCAAACAGTAACTTGACACTATAGCATTGATTGCACAATGTTATTAACCAGCAAAGCCAAATAGTTCAAGATTTGACCATTGTCACCATCACTTCAACAGTGAAATATTAGTGACACCCACTTCACTTATAACCTTGATTTAAAATATAGTAAAGGCTGTCAAGCTGAAACAACAATACGAATGCATCAACTCTAGTAAGACTAAATAACTGAGAACAGGTGAATTGCTAGCAATAATTGCAGTACAGCTAACACTGGGGCAGACTAACACTGACTAGTTAAGTAATAAGTACGTGCAGCCGTATATTGACCAGGAGCATTGAAATTCAAAAAAGACCCAAACCCCTCCTGTATGTTTTACTACCTCAGTAGCATCATCATGGTAAAGTGGTATGGTCTATTGGCTATAGCAGGGACTACATCATTTAACAGCCATTATCGGTGATAGACATATTATGTCATTGTTGGCATGATAGGGTGTTTTCACACGGTGCGGTTTTGGTGCGTTTTTGATGCTTTTTTTATGCTTTTTTTGTGCAGGAAGGAACAACAATTAATGCTGTACTTTGCTGCACAAAGATCGTGGTCAAAATTGCGATAAAAATCGCGGTAAAATCGCGATATATTTTTTTTTGCCTCGATTTTTGCAGTTTTTTTGTGCAGCAATGTACAGCATAAATTGCTGTTCCTTCCTGCACAAAAAAAACACATCAAAAACGCACTGTGTGAAAGCACCCTTACTATACTAGATTTATTAGTTCAGATAAACATATGTGATAACTTATACACCAGACATAGACATACTAACAATATTCAATCAACATCGTATAATTGATACAAATTAGACTAGGGGCTTTGTTGGTTTTAAAATTCCTAGGCTGGTGTATACCTTTGAATGAGTTTATTTTCATTTAAAAAAAATAAAAATTAAGTTTTAGGTACTATTCCAAGATGGATAAAAGGGTTTAAAAACTACCACAGTGCCCATGCTAACCCATATCAACCACCAAAAACACCTACAATAGGCACATGACTATCAGAACTGGATCAATGGTAGAAGGTGGCCTGGTCTGATGAATCATGTTTCCTTTCACATCGTTTGGAAGGCTGGGTGCATGTGTGTGGCTCACCTGCGGTACCTGGGATGCAGTAAGGGAAGGATAAGCTGATAGAGGCTGTATGAAGCACTGGACAATTTTCTGTATCCCTGCATTTATTATAATGTTACATTGACAGGTACCACCTATCTAAACATATCTGCAGACCGAGTATACCCTTTTGGGACAGTCATATTCACTAATAGCAGCTGCCTGTTTCAGAAGACTGGGTTCACATTATGTTTTGTTCACTGTGGAACCTTTGTTGAGGGTATCCACTTGCACCAGAAAAAAGTATGGTATCCATCTCGAGATCCATTGGAAATAATGGAACAGATATAGTAACTTTTGGACTACAGATGTGGCAAAACTAAACCTGATGGATTACATACAGTGATATTTTGGCACAGGATGTTGTCTCAACCTTCTAAATACCCTTTATTTTGAGATAAGAACAGTTACCACAATAATCTGTGATATCATGTTCAAGGTAAACTGTGCTACAACCATATTTTGCTCTATTTATGAATGTACATGCTTTCTGAGTTGGATACAAAAGCTTAAGCTATCGCTATATTTTGTCCATCAACATAACACTGGTATAAGTTTGCATGCAAATAAATCCCACACAGTAGCTGTGGTTCATATATGAATCGACTCGAGTACTTCTTGTACCGCAATATTGTGCCAAGTACAGAAAATATGTATATTTGGGAGAGAAAAATTGACTTTAATTTCGTACAGGAATAAGCTGTAAGTTCTTGCAGTGCTATAGGCAAGCTACATTAGCCATAATAGTCTTTGCTTTGCATCTCTTTATGAGCTTTTAGTCTACAATAGACTAATAAATCATATTTCAAATTTATCGCAGAGATAAAGCTGCCTTTATGCTGTATAAATTGACAAAATTTCATCTGTGTACACAATGTCCACAAATTGCTTATTGGTATGAAACCATATTATAATAAATGGTAAGAACAAGCAATGTGCTTGTACTTGGACTGTCAGCTAAAGCGACGTGTACCTTTAAGTAGAGCACAGTATTCGCCTCACATATCTGTCTATCTATTCTGTGCTTTTGCTGCCCTGTCTCATTCATATTGATTTTCTGCACCATTGCACAGATAAAGCAACGCCCCTGTATCAAACAGAAACACTTGGCTTATTCAGTAGCTTCTTTGTAACCAGAAAGGGCATATAAATGACATATTTAGACTATACCTGACATGTGAAACGAATATCAGGAACTCCCTTTCAGTTCTGTTGAATAAATCCTGACCAAAATATGGAAGATATTTAATGCATAGACAGATAAATTCTTTATATATCCAGCTACAGCAGGAAATCATTTTGTGATTACAGGATATTTACAACCTGCATCCCTTTATTATGATATTTAGAAGCATCCCCTCAATATTAAAAAGGGAAGATAAAATTACCCCCACCCCGTTCCATTTGCACACCTGAAAGCGAAAGCATCATATTAAAAAAAGACAAACAGTTTACTGTCATGATCCAGTGTTGCATCCTAGAAGTCCTCTACTTCTCCTTGTCATCTAAGTCTGATTATGCGTCCCAAACCCTTTGTCTCTATGTTCCACAGAGGTATGTAGATTTAACATTATCTGCTGAGTGGCCTATGTGCTATTACAGGTAGTCAAAATCTTAAAGCATGTATTCCCATGAAGCCGTTCTTGATAGATGGCTGAGAAATATAGTATCTCAAAAAAGTGAGTACACCCCCGCATTTTTGTAAATATTTTATTATATCTTTTCACGGCACAACACTGAAGATTTGACACTTTGATACAATGTAAAGTATTCAGTGAACAGCTTGTATAACTTTCTTGCTTAAATTTGGTGTGCCCTCAAAATAACTCAACACATAACCATCAATGTCAAACTGCTGGCAATTTTCCCTCCACGGTTTAATTTGACTAGTTAGTCTTACAAGGTATCAGGTGAGAACAGAGAGCAGTTGTGTTAAATTTGGTGTTATCGCTCTCATACGCTCTAATATTGGTCACTGGAAGTTCAACATACCACATCATGGCAAATAACTCTGTGGATTTGGAAAAAATATTCATTGCTCTAAGCTATAAAAAGATTGCCAACACACTAAAACCGATCCGCAGCTCAGTGGCCAGGGCCATACAGTAGTTTAAAAAGGCAGGTTCCACTCAGAAAAGGCCTCACCATGGTTGACCAAAGAAGTTGAGTGCACATGCTCAGCATCATATCCAGAGATTGTCTTTTCAAAATAGACGTATGAGTGCTGCCAGCAGTGCTGCAAAGTTCAAAGGGGTGGTGGCAGGGGGTTAGCCTGTCAGTGTTCAGACCATATTGAATACTGCACACTGCATAATTTAGTCTGCATGATTGTCATCCCAGAAGGAAGTCTCTTCTAAAAATTTGCAAACAGTTTTCTGAAGATAACCAGACTAAGGACATGGATTACTGAAACCATATCCTGTGGTCTGATGAGACCAAGATAAACTTATTTGGTTCAGAAGGTGTCAAGTGTGTGTGGCGGCAACCAGATGAGGAATACAAATATACATTTGTATTGCCTACAGTCAAGCATGGTAGTTGGAGTGTCATGGTTTGGGGCTGCATGAGTGCTGCTGGTTGTGGGGAGCTACAGTTCATTGTGGGAACCATGGATGCCATCATGTACTGGGACATACTGACCCCCTCCCTGTGGACACTGGGCTGCAGGGCAGTATTCCAACATGATAATGATCCCTAACACACCTCTAAGATGACCACTGCCTTGCTAATGAAAAAGTTAAAGGTTCTGGACTGGCCAATAATATGTCCAGACCTTAACCCAACTGAGCTGAAGGTGGAGGAGTGCAAGGTCTATAACATCTACCAGCTCTGTGATGTCATCACAGAGGAGTGGAAGAAGATTCCAGTGGCAATCTGTGAAGTGCTCGTGAACTCTATGCCCAAGAGAGTTAAGGCAGTGCTGGAAAATAATGGTGGCCATACACCACAAGCAAAGTATAGACTAATAATAACATTAACCTATATGCTATATCCCACAAGCACACTAAGACTATGTCTACACAACAATGTTAAAATGCTGTCCAAACATCGCCGGACTGTGTTTTTTCCACGGGTTTGCACTTACATTGACTGTACAGTAATCCAGCAGAAGATATAGCATATTTTAAAATCCACCAGAATCTGGTGCATTTCAAAACTGACTGGAAAAAATCAGTGCTGTGTAGACTACAGCACAGATTTTATTGTTGTCATCTATGGGGCACAGGTAACAGTCAGATTTTCGTCGAATTCTAAATACTAAATCCGGCAAAAATCTAACTAAAAACCTGTCCTGTGTAGACATAGCCTAAAAATGCTTAGGGTCTGTCCACACAAAAACATTTCAAGTTGGAATCCACCTGGATTCTGATTTGAAATACTCATCTAAACACAAATGTAAAATCATCTCCATTGACTTTAATAGAAAATACTTGCAATACAATACATATTTTCAAAGTCAGTTTTTAAGAGTAAAACAAAAACTTTGAATCTTCCATCTTATTTCACATGAAAAAAATGTCCAAAACATCTGTATGTCAGATCTGCGTCCAAATAAAACCCCATAGAGATGAATGGGACTCGTTTTCTGACTGTAAATCTGCCGCAAAAATGACCTAAAATCCAGATCAAATACTCACGGAAAACCATGTTCCCTGACGCAGTTTTCAGTGGCAGGATCAAATGAGAATCCAACTCATCATGTGGATGTCCCCTTACATATTCCAGCCTTCAGCAAACAAGGAGGGCTTCCATTAAGGCCCCGTTCACACGGCTTTTTTGTCCGCGGATTGGCGCCGTACTCCGCGCCGGATTTGCGCTGCAGTACGGCGCCAATCCGTCGGAGTAATTACGGGAATCCACTGCTCTCATAGAGAACAGTGGATTACTTCGCTCCTCCCCGCTCTGCGAATCCGCCGGGCGGGGAGAAAGTGACATGCACATTATTTATGGCGCGGACGCGCCGTAGATAATACATTGTCTATGGGGTCGGCGGGCCACGCCCCCGCCCCTTATTCACGCCGGATTTGCGAGCGCAATCCGGCTCGCAAATCCGGCGTGAATAAGCCGTGTGAACGGGACCTAATTATTTATATCTAATAATATTCAGATTACCGTATATACTCGAGTATAAGCCGAGTTTGTCAGCACAAATGTGCTGAAAAAGCCTTCCTCGGCTTATACTTGAATCACCCATCAGCATCTGGGCGCTGCCATGCCCTGGGGCTGGCGGGGATTGCTTCAGCTGTATGCGACTCCTCTGGAAGCGCATACAGCTGAATCTTGAGTCACCCATCAGCATCCGGGCGCTGCCATAGCCAGGGCGCTTGTGGGGATCGCTACAGCTGTATGCGAGCCCTATGAGCACATACAGCTAAAGATGCTATTGCAGAGCAGGAGCGAGCGCTCCCTGCTTAGCAAAAGGAATCCAGAAGACAGCGAGCAGACTTGCGGCCTTCTGGAGTATCCGGCACAGGCAGCGTGCTGGGTCATCATACTGCCTTCACGGCCTGATGACATCACGCCACCTGTGCCAGAAGACGGAGTGCAGTAAGAGCCTCAGACCAGCGGGGGAGAAAGGTGAGTATTTGTATTTTTTATAACCCTGACTATAACTGCTTCTACCTGCTTATGGGGGACATATACCTGCCTATACCTGCCTATGTGGGACATTTACCTGCCTATACCTGTCTATGGGGGACAAATACCTGCCTATGGCAGACATATACCTGCTTATAGGGGACATTAACCTGCCTATGCCTGCCTACGGGGGATATATGCCTGCCTATGTGGGACATTAAACTGCCTACAGCTGCCTATGGGGGACATATACCTGCCTATGGGGGACAATAAACTGCCTATACCTGCCTATGGGGGACATACACCTGCCTGTGGGGACATTAAACTGCATATACCTGCCTATACCTGCCTATGGGGGACATTAACCTGCCTATACCTGCCTATGGGGAATATTTAACTGCCTATGTAATTTTATTGGTATCCATTTTTATTTTTGAAATTTGTCAGTAGCTGCTGTATTTTCCACCCTAGGTTTATACTCGAGCCAATAAGTTCTCTCAGTTTTTTGTGGCAAAATAGGTGCCTCGGCTTATATTCGGGTCGACTTATACTTAAGTATATACTGTACAGGTAGATGTATTTTTAAAATAGAAATAAGAGGTATAACATAAAGATAAATACAGTGACCCCTAAGAAACAATAGTACTCATTTCTATCTGCCTTGCTGAAATTCACATTCTAGCTGATTTGTCCTTCTAGGTCCATGGTGTGCTAATTCCTGGGTGGTGAGCAGGTTGGTGGCAGTTACAATTTTACTTCTGTAATGCATTGTCCTCTTAGTATACAGTTACTGGAGCTAAGTACTGGGGGGATGTCATCACTATGTCCTTGACAATGAATGTCAAGCAAGGAGCAAATTAGTCAACTCACACACTTTATGCCTGAATTGTTCAGCTGAATATTTATGAAAATGGTGAAGTTGGTAAAGGTGATCTCCAATTAGAGGTTCTGCTGACAGCACATTTCCACTACACTAACCAACCAAACTGAAGCTTCCATTAGTCATGTTATGACATTAGAAAACCAGCCAGTCAATTACTGGACTGTGTCATTTTGTTAAACCTTATCATTCCTGAATTTAATAATGTCCCTAGCAATATGCATAGATGAAAAGCTTTGGACAAAACTATGCTGTCTAAGTTCAGAAAGCTTTATTGTGTCACTTGTTAGAGAGAAGGTGGTCTACTGAATGTCACTGTCACCGAACAGTAAAATAATACTGCAAAAGTCAAAGTATATGTCCGCCTAGATATTTTATGTAAATGTATGTCTTTTACTATTTCTAAGATGGATAGTTTAAATTAGATATATCATAATCAGCATCTCTACATCCTTAACCCTAACAGGAACAAGCCTGTTTTATCATTAAGGCCTCGTTCACACGGCTTATTCTGCCGCGTATTGGCGCCGTACTGCGCGCCGGATTTGCGCTTCAGTACGGCGCCAATCCGCGGCAGCAATTACGGTAATCCACTGCTCTCATTGAGAACAGTGGAATCCGTCGCTCCTCCCCGATCGGCGAATCCGCCGCGGGGGGAAAAAAATGACATGCACATTATTTACGGCGCGTACGCGCCGTAAACAATGCATTGTCTATGGGGCCGGGGCGGCGCCCCCGCCGCGCTCCGGCCCCTCCCCCGTCCCGCCCCTTATTCACGGCGGATTTGTGCGCTCAATACGGCGCACAAATCCGTCGGGAATAAGCCGTGTGAACATGGCCTTACAGGGTTTTCAGACTTCAAACAACAAAAAACATATATACTCACCTTTTCGAAAGTTGAAGCTGATGGTGATGATATATACATACACACACGTGCACACAATGTTGGGGTTAGTTTATAAGCTGTGTGATAGGGATAAAGATGATTTATTAGGGTTGCAAAAAGGGATGATTATTGGCATTCAAGTAAAGGGTGTCAGTATTTCTGAAACTGTGCATTTTGTTAACTATGGGCCTTATGTATGAAAACTGTCTAGGTCTAAGACATTCTTTGTTGCCCATAGCAACCAATCAGAGCTCATCTTTTATTTTTTTTACAGTACTATATGAAATAAAAGGGGAGCTCTGATTGGTTGCTATGGGCAATAAAGAAAGTGTAACACCCAGACAGTTTTCATACATAAAGCCCTATATACGTGCTGCTGTGATGAAAGTATACTGTTAGTGGACAAATGGCAGCATTGCGAACAAGTGAGGTGGAAACTGCAGAGCACCAAGTGCCATTGATGAAAGAGGTGAACACTGGCTACTAAGCTGCAAACAGGGAAGATCAAAATAAACCAAAGATTTAGCAAACCC
This sequence comes from Phyllomedusa bahiana, assembly GCA_025379985.1. Taxonomy (NCBI): domain Eukaryota; kingdom Metazoa; phylum Chordata; class Amphibia; order Anura; family Hylidae; genus Phyllomedusa; species Phyllomedusa bahiana. The sequence continues at coordinate 68,136 of JAODAL010011725.1, forward strand.
TACTGCGTTTTGGGCTACAATTCAAATGGATGGTCACTGCACCTCTGCTAAAAAAGTTGCATAGTTACATAGTTTGTAAGGCCAAAAAAAGACAGATGTCCATCCAGTTTAGCTTATTGTGGTAAAGTGTTGGCCCAGAGGAAGGCAAACAGCCTCATGAGGTAGAAGCCAATTGCCATTATTTTAGGGAAAAAATGATTTCCCAATTTGGTAATCAGAATAAATCTGTGGATTAACGAACCATCTTCAGAATTATGGTCACTATAACTTGTTATATTATTACGCTCTAGAAATGCATCCAGACCCTTTTTGAACTCTGTTAATGAAGTTACCATGACAAGTTCCTTTGGCAGCGAGTTCCACAGTTTCACTGCTCTTACATTAAATAATCCCTTTCTATGTTTATGTAGAAACTTTCTTTCCTCAAGAGGTAGAGGATGCCACCTTTTTCTGGATACGGTCTTGGATATAAATAGATCTTGGGAGAGATCTCTATATTGACCTTTAATATATTTAAACATATTTATTAAGTCCCCCCGAAGGCGTCTTTTCCCTAGACTAAATAACCCTAATCTTGCTAATCTTTCTGGGTATTGCAGTCCACCCAGTCCTTTTATTATTTTTGTTGCCTGTCTTTGTACCTGTTCAAGCTCTACAATGTCTTTCCTGTGAACTGGTGCCCAAAACTGTACATATGTGGTCTGACCAGTGACTTGTATAATGGGAGAATAATGTTCTCATCATGTGCATCTATGCTCCTTTTAACACACCCCATAACCTGTTTGCCTTGGCAGCTGATGCCTGACACTGGCTGCTACAATTAAGTTTACTGTCCACCAGGATTTCCAAGTCCTTCTTCATGTCACTTTTTCTCTTTAACAAATAATCATGAAATAGATTTTTACTTTCCATGTTTATAGCCTTGTATTTAATTGTTTTGAACCTCCTCTACCATTTCTTTGCCCAGGCCTCCAACTTATCCAGATCACTTTATAATAAAACATGATCCTCTATTGTGTTGACTACTTTACAAAGATGGATACTATACTGTGCAATCCATGTGTAAGATCATTAATGAATATTTTAAAGAGTATAGGTCCCAATAATGAACCCTGTGGTACCCCACAAGTAACAGGGATCCAGTCTGAGTATCTACTGTTAATCCCCACCCTTTGTTTTCTATCACTGAGCCAGTTACTTACCCACTTGCAAGCATTTTCCCCCAGTCCAAGCATTCTCATTTTACTACCAACCTTTTATGTGACACAGTATCAAATGCTTTAGAAAAATCTAGGTATATAACATCCAATGCCTCACCACGATCCAGTCTAGAACTAACTTCCTCATAGAAGATGATGAGATTAGTTTGACAGGACCGATCCTTCATAAACCCATGCTGGAATGGAGTTATACATTGATTTTCAGTGAGATACTCCAGTATAGCATCTCTTAGAAAGCCTTCAAACATTTTACCTACAAAAAAGGTTAAACATACTGACCTATATTTTCCAGGATCACATTTTGACCCCTTTTTGAATATTGGCCCCGCATTTGCTATGCGCCAATTCTTTGGGACATACTTTACTATTATACAATCCATATTAAGAATAGGGGCCTGTCTGTCACATCACTTAATTCCCTTAGTGCACGGGAGTGTATACCATCAGGACCTGGTGATTTGTCTATTTTAATCTTCTTGAGGTAGGGCTGTACTTCTTCCTTAGTTAGACAAGGAACAAGGTAATTTTCCTCAATAAATACAGTGGAGAATTTTTTTTTTAAAAGAATTGCTTTATTCTAATAACCCACACCAATGCAACCCTCACTACTATTAAAATTTTTAGTATTTATGTTGTAAAAAAATATTTTTGTGTTATTTCTACTCTCATTGGCAATTTGCCTTTCTGTCTCCAGCTTTGCGGTCTTTATAATTATTTTACATATTTTATTTTTTTCCTTATACTTTTTAATGCCGCTTCACTGCCCTCTTGTTTAAGTAGCTGAAACACTTTATTTTTGTTATTTATTGCCTCCTTTACATCTCTGTTGATCCACATTTGGGTTTTTCCAGTTTCTAATTATTTTATTACCACATGAACCTCTCACAGTGGGCGCTTAAGATGTTTTTAAAGATCTCCAATTTATTATCTGTTCTGTTAATTTTAAATACCTTGTCCCAGTCAATGTGGTTTAGGGCCCCTCTAAACAGATTAAAATTAGCCTTCCTGATATTCAATGTTTTTGTGGCTCCTCTACAAAATACTCTATTGCAGGATAATTGGAAATGTATTGTATTGTGGTCACTATTTCCTAGGTGCCCCCCAACCTGAACCTTTGTTACTTTGTTAGGTCTATTAGTTAATATTATGTCTAGAAGGGCCTCTCATCTAGTCAGCTCCTGCAACAGTAGGGAAAGGTAATTATTTTTAGTTATTGGTGGAAAAAGTCTTCAGTGTGACTCCACTATATATTTCCTTTTGGATATTTTTTTTTTACTACTTCTGCAGAATAATAGCACATTACACGGAAAAAAACTTTTATGTTACCGCATCCCTTAAGCCATTACCTATTAACTTTTCTGTCATTATAGCTATTGGAAGGTTTTTGTAGGTTGAGTCTTATTTTTAATAGATCCATTTTGGCTTTCATTACATTATTAAACTTTTGTTATTGTTGGTGGAGTATAATAAAAGGAATTCCAACATTGGTTGTTATACATCTCTCTATTTTTTTTCTTTTTTTTATGAATTCTATTTAGGTATTCTTTTAATCCCGTAAAGAAGCAAAGTCCATTAAGGACAAAGGGCCAAATGTTTGAAAACTGTCTAGGTCTAAAACTCACTTTGTTGCCCATAGCAACCAATCAGAGTGCCCCTTTCATTTCACGTAGTGCTCTGGAAAAATGAAAGGAGCACCCTGATTGGCTGCTATGGGCAAGAAAGTGAGTTTTAGACCTAGACTCATACATGTGGCCCAAAATTTTGTGCTTACCACTCCCACTGAAATAATCTTTAGCTCGAGTTGTTACAATCTGGAGAGCGCCAGACCTTTGCTGTGAACCTTGCAGCTCTAAGTAAGTCCCATTCAAAAGTATTTGTAGTCGACACTGTCACGTTTCAAGGCTTTGAGAAAACATGGTACAATAAGCAAAGGGAAACACTTGAAACGAAGATGGGAAGGTGGATCATGGGGACCGTGGAGGCAGACTCCACCTACCGTGGCCAGGGAAGTAAGGCCTAAGTCTGAGTACTGTCCACAGAACACAAGTTCAAAAAGGCAAGGACTAGGATCACCGATCAGGAGGCTGTAGACGGGAAAGGCCAGGACCACCATGGGACAGGAGAGACAACAGTGGATACAGAACTCCACCAAGAGGGAACATTCTGGAACACTGGACTCAGCTAGGAGAGACTGCAGAGGATCACAGGACTCCACCAGGAGGAACTGCAGAGGACCACCGGACACCACCAGGAGGGACAGCTCAGGAACACAGAAACCTTCCAGGAGGCACAACTCAGGCACACAGGGACCTTCCAGGAGGCACGGCTAAGGAACACAGGGACCTTCCAGGAGGCACGGCTCAGGAACACAGGGACCTTCCAGGAGGCACGGCTCAGGAACACAGGAACCTTCCCGGGAGTCACGGCTCAGGAACACAGGGACATTCCAGGAGACACGGCTGAGGATCACAGGAGCCTTCCAGGAGACACGGCTGAGGATCACAGGAACCTTCCAGGAGACACGGTTGAGGAACACAGGCACCTTCCAGGAGACACGGCGGCGGAACACCGGAACCTTCCAGGAGACACGGCTGAGGAACACAGGAACCTTCCAGGAGACACGGCTGAGGAACACAGGAACCTTCCAGGAGACACGGCTGAGGAACACAGGAACCTTCCAGGAGACACGGCTGAGAAACACAGGAACCTTCCAGGAGACACAGCTGAGGAAAACAGGAACCTTCCAGGAGACACGGCTGAGGAACACAGGAACCTTCCAGGAGACACACTGAGGAACACAAACCTTCAGAGACACGCTGAGGAACACAGGAACCTTCCAGGAGACACGGCTAAGCAATACAGTAACCTTCCAGGAGACATGGCTGAGGAACACAGGAACGTTCTAGGAACGCAGCCAGGACAGAATGCAGGAGGTTTGAGGCAGGGAAGCGGGTCTTGGCCCCGCAACACCAATACTCAGGCCCCCAGACTGTTGGTAGGAGATGTCTTTTATAGGAGTCAGTAGATGAGGAAGTGCTGCACCTGGCCCAGCCCAGTTGGAGGTGTTAACTGTTGCAGCACTTAACAGAATTAGCAAATTCCAACCGCCAGGATCAAACACACAATTGCATGCAGGCAGGAGGCAGAGGAATTTGCAGATCATGACAGTACCCCCCTCCTTTGGACCCCCCTCTCTCAGAGAAGGCTTGGGGATACACGGATAATTGTTCCACCTGAGGATCCAGGTACTTTGCTTAGGACCAAACCGAACAGCCACATTAAGAGTTGGGTCCTTCTTGAAAAAATAGACTGAGCCAGACAAGGTAACGTTAGAATAGAGGCAACTGATACAGGAGACAAGCTAGTCCCCAGATGCTTCAGCTCAGGCAGGACAGGCGGCTTCAGAGAACCTGAGAGTACCAGAGCTTGAGGAGCAGAAGTCCCATAAGCTGACTGAAACTGTTCATCAGATTTAAGCGGTGAAGATGGTACAATATCTTCAGTATCCAAAGGAGTTGTAGAACCAGCAGCCTAGAAATCACCAGGAGACAGGGATAACTTCATAACAGAAGACTCCGTAGGAACAGATGGCTGGAGGGCACCGGAAAGCACAGGAGCTTCCAGGCAGGATTCCAAAACATTGGTAGGGCCAGACTTCATCTCACTTTGCTTGATGTCCATGTCTAGTACCACAAGAGAGGCGAGGCTTGGCAGAATTGTCTCAGAACCAGAGGGACCCCGAACAGTAGGCAGTACAGAGAACCCCTCATCCACAGGATTGGGCGGAACCAACTCAACTGAATGAGGAGTAGACGCCAGAATCAGGGAAGCATCCTCTTCTAGGAGAGACGAGCAGACCTGCTGTGGCTTCTCCAAGACAGGTGGCACTATAACTGTGGAAGGCGTAGATCGGACACTAAAGACAGCCGCCAGAGGAGGGTTGCGGCGAGAGCGCACCTTGACAGGCACGCACTCCCCAACACGTACATACTCTGGGCAGTGCTTATGATCCCTTACACTCAGTTGCAAAGCAGGAGAACAAGAAGTTAGTCCAGGTACTCGGTAGACATGTTCAGGCACGATCATAGCTGGTACTTGACACAACAGATCACATAAATCAGGAGACGATATGGAAATGTGATTAGGCAAATCAGAGGACATAGTGACCATTGCTGATACAGAGGCAGATTCAGGCATAAACTGAGCCGGTACTTGACCTGCAGAATCACACAAGGTAGGAGAAGGTGCAGAAAAAACTGGGATGGCCTCAGGGGTTCCAGGAGAAGAAGTTTGAGCAATAGTGAATACAGTGTCCAATCCAGGATCAGAAGCTGGCTCTGGCTGCTTGGAAACAAAAGCTTGAGGTGAAACAGAAGGCATATGTATGGATAGAGATGGTACAGATTTGACAACAGAACGGTTGCTGGCACTACTGTAAACGGGTTCCAGGGCAAAGATAGTAGACAAGGGAGGAGCCAAGTCAGAAAAATATGGTGTAGCTTCTAAGAGTATGGTGGACTTGAAATTTCTTCTGGCAGCACGGAATTTAGAGCTTCCACCGATAAAACAAGGCTTGGAGATTTTGAAAACTGGACCAGGTTTAGAAGGCTTGCATGCAGGACCGGAAACATGGGCAGTAGGAATGAAAGCCTCCATTATTTGAGAATTTCTAGAAGCAGTGTCCACAGAAAAAAATTGAGGTTTCTTGGCGAACAACCGGTGCAGGAGGAGCCTTAAGCTTAACAGCCATACAAGGAGAGGCAGAGAAGACATCAAGCGCAGAATCCAGTGATACTGGAATGGGTAGAGAAGACACAGATGCCAACTGGGACTTGGACTTACGAATTTTAGGACGAAGTGTAGAAGTCGACTCGGCATTGGTACCACCAGGACTGTGCGTGGAAACAGAAAGGCAGTCCTTATGAGCAGGTTTGCATGGTAGTTCTGTGGAGAGACTTGCGGTAATCAAGGAGGCATGTTCGTAGGAAAATCCTTTCCATAGAAGCCGATTTAATAGAAGACGGCCCCTTTGTGCTTGTCCAAAGTATTCTGCAAACCGATGGAAGTCAGCAGGGTTATAGTGGACTGACCTTACATCCCATGGATTCATGGCCTGAGTATACTGTCACGTTTCAAGGCTTTATTTGTAAAACATGGTACAATAAGCAAAGGGAAACACTTGAAACGAAGATGGGAAGGTGGATCATGGGGACGGCGGATGCAGACTCCACCTACCACGGCCAGGGAAGTAAAGCCTAAGCCCGAGTACTGTCCACAGAACACAAGTTCAAAAAGGCAAGGAATAGGGTCACCGATCCGGAGGCTGTAGACGACGGGAAAGGCTAGGACCACCATGGGACAGGAGAGACAACAGTGGATACAGGACTCCACCAAGAGGGAACACTCTGGAACACTGGACTCAGCTAGGAGAGACTGCAGAGGATCACAGGACTCCACCAGGAGGGACTGCAGAGGACCACCGGACACCACCAGGAGGAACTGCAGAGCGCCACCGGACACCACCGGGAGGAACTGCAGAGGACCACCGGACACCACCAGGAGGAACTGCAGAGGACCACCGAACACCACCAGGAGGGACAGCTCAGGAACACGGAAACCTTCCAGGAGGCACGATTCCGGCACACAGGAACCATCCAGGAGGCACGGCTAAGGAACACAGGAACCTTCCAGGAGGCATGCCTCAGGAACACAGGGACCTTCCAGGAGGCACGGCTCAGGAACACAGGGACCTTCCAGGAGGCATGGCTTAGGAAGACAGGGAACTTCCAGGAGGCACGGCTCATGAACACAGGAACCTTCCAGGAGACACGACTGAGTAACACAGGAACGTTCCAGGAACTCAGCCAGGACAGAATGCAGGAGGCTTGAGGCAGGGAAGCGGGCCTTGGCCCAGCAACACCATCACTCAGGCCTAGACTGTTGGTAGGAGATGTCTTTTATAGGAGTCAGTAGATGAGGAAATGCTGCACCTGGCCCAGCCCAGTTGGAGGTGTTAACTGTTGCAGCACTGAACAGAATTAGCAAATTCCAACCGCCAGGATCAAACACACAATTGCATGCAGGCAGGAGGCAGAGGAATTTGCAGATCGTGACAGGCACCTTCTCTATAAAAAAAAAAAATGTCCATATTTATTGAATCATATTAAAACAACATAAAAACATAAAACACACCAGCTATCATGCATCAGGACAACATAGCCCTTGATAATATGATTCAATAAACTTTTTTTTTTTTTTTATGGAGAAGGTGCTGATTACAAATACTTTTGAATGGGACATTCTTTTAATCCCACTAGGAGACTTCACAATGCAACCAGATTCTTGATTTGTAAAGATTATAAGGAAAATTGTGATTTGGTTATTTATCTTTTCTTTACAATTATCAAATATTGAAGAAATATATGCAATATATAAATAAACAGAAAATTACAAAATGGCATAACTAGCTCCCAAGTACTGTGAGACTTGTTTGTGTACTTTTTGAGACTTGTTTGTATACTTTTTGGGTCTTGTGGATTGGGATAAGAGTGAAGCTAACAGGAAAAAGCTAAAGAATAGCTAAGGTTCCAGCTGCCATATGTGGAGAATATTTAACCAATTCAGGTCCTGACGGGTTATTCAGTCCATGTTGCATATTTCGAGTTACATTTTAGATTTTGGAATATCTTTTATCTACGGGGAATATTTATAACAGTATTGGTGTTCAATGTTAGTACTCTTTATAGAAGATACAGAGGCTTGTGAGCAGTGCATAATACCAACAAAAGTGGAAATACATTTAAAGAAGTTTTACATGAAAAAATTAAAATATTCACAATCTCAAGATTTTTTTTTCAGCTAATCAAGAACAATTCTTAAACAACTTTTAGAAAAGAGTTTGAAAATAAAATATTTACACAAAATTTACTACTATTATTTCACTACCACTACTTGATCTTTTCTGCTTTGTCTTTATTTCTAGTCTTGTGAAATTATTTGGTATACTGCAATACTGATAAATGCTGGATTATCAGACTTTCTAGATTATAGGATGTTATATATAACGGAAGTTTGCTATATTTTGTCCCAATACATTGAAAAAATAACACAAACAGGACTGACACCCAATCTAATCACTTGATACAGCAGTAGTTTTTGAAAGATATGGCCATCACTAAAACACATGCTCTTATTTAATTTAATGGCTTAATTTCTCAAGTCAATAAACATACAACATACTAAAGAAGTATTACAAAACAATAAGAGAAAATAGTGCATACTGCCTTGAAATTCTGTCAGTAAATGTTTAGTGAAAAGCTGGCTTGAGATATTGCCAGTTTGGCATTGTTTTATGTGCTTAGTGTATGGAGAGGCTGCATTAAGCCCACACATTGTTGGCTCACAATAGCTAAGTCAATTTTTCTGATAAAATAGCTTTTTACTCTCAATGCGATAAGGTTACTCGTAAAATGCAATCATATTATTGGAAACTATAGATGGATACCCACTTGCAAATTTTAAATCCATGAAGAATAAACTATTTTACTCTTCACAGCTAAATATTCTATTAAAAGCAGAATTACATATATTTCAGAACCTGTATTGAGTAGTGAGAGAACATTGCTTAGCATTATGTTGCTGTAACCTGGAGCTTAGAAGATATTCAAGAATACAGAAAACACATGTGTACAACACATGGAATAATGATATTGACATGTCAATTCTCTGAACGGATCTGAAAGACACATCAGAAAGACACATGTAAACATGTATAGGCGATCACTCGTCTGAATGCCGATGCGTGTTTTACATTGAAAGCAATGTAATTCACACTGCACTGTTTGATGTGTGTTTGGGTCCATATAGGGTCCGAAACGCAGATCCAAACATACATCTAAAATGGATCCAACACGCCATATGAACATACCCTAACTCTTAATGTTGACACAGTGCATCATAATTTGTTGTTTTGGCTGTATAGTTGCAGTCCAGTCGGTGTGACCATGCATATAGTGCTCTAGGAGAATGAAAGGGGCACTCTGGTTGCTATGGACAACAAAGTGAATTTTAGACCTAGACAGTTTTCATATATGTGGCCCTTACAGTTTGACTCTGTCCTTGACCTTTCTTACTGTCCCTGACTACGAGTTTGCTCTATGATTCTGTACCACGCTGCACCTCGGCCGCCACTGCAAGAAAGTTGCGTCAGGGGTATCGACCTGGTAGGACCTCCACCACAGCAAGCCCAACCTGCCTTGTGCCTATCTATGATGAATTCTTTGACCTATTTATATTCCACTCACTGGTGTTGCTTATACCATCGCTTGCGGTCGCCCAGAGGACTCTCTTCTCCATAGCTGTGCAATAGAAACACTGAAAAACTACTGGTGCTAATAAACAGTATTATTGATGATGATGATTATTATTATTATTATTATTATTATTATTATTATTATTATTATTATTTATTTTAAAGCACCCTTAGTTTCAGGGCTCTGTAGATAACATAGGACAAACAAGTACAAAGGTAAAGATAAATAACTAACAACTGGTACAGAGGAGGAGAGGGCCCTACCCTTGAGGACTTACAGTCTACAGTCTATATAGGTTGTTACAAGTATCTGGAACCATGCAGATCATCCCACAGCTGCTGGAGGGTGAATGGTCCTACAAATGCTTAATTGGGTTCAGGTCTGAGGGATTAGGGAGCCAGGGTAGTACTTAGAAGTTTTGGTTGTGTTCTTTCAATGTTGGTTGTTTCTATCCATGTAACATGACGTAATGTATTGCTGGAATAGATAATAGATAGTGTGAATCTATAACTCCTATAAATAAAGTACTCTGTGATATACCAGGATAAACAGAATACTACAAATTATAACAACTATTTTGATTCAGTAAAGTGTGCAATAGAGATAATACTATATACTGCATACAGATACCCAATGATATACAAAGATGGAAAAAATGCTATATACCTTAACCACTATTTTTTGTTCAGTAAGATTAAAAAAAATATACAATTTTATATACTATACCATACCAACGTGTTTCTTCCTATTATATCAGGATTCATCAAGGCTAGTATAACATGTGACTCTTGCTGTGTTCAGCACTGCTGATGCATCATTAAAGGGGTTTTCTCATCTTACTGTTTTATAAAGTCAGCAGCAGCTTTCATTCATGCATCCTGTCATTTCCTGGTCAAGCTGTAGGTAATTAGCATATGAGCTCATTGTATTCAGACTTCTGCTAATTAGTCTAGATTAGATAAACAATCTCCTGCTACCAGGTCCAGTTGAAGCTTTTTGTGAATGTGTGATGACCTCACTCCCTGCTATACAATAAGACAAACAGCAGGGAGAACCAGCAAACAGGTTGGTAACTAAAGAAACTGAAAGCCCTCAGAAGGTGATAGAATGATTTGTAGCTCCTCAACAAAAAAAAAAAAATTAACAAAGCAATATATTTGGAAAATGTCTTCATGTAGTGTTCCCTACATGTTTAAAGCTAATCTTTGTAGTGAGAAGACCCCTTTAACTGCACAGTTATGAAAGCTAGTTTTCACAGGTATCAGCCCATTTGCATCCAGGGAACAAGCTTTAACCTCTGGTCCTGGATGCAATCTGGCTGATATCTGCAAGACTTAGCATTTATGGAAGATTGAAATATTACTTTTGACTATGTCCCTGGTCAACAATGAGAAACTGTGTACCAGAAATGTCTCCTGTGTGTTTAACCCCTCTTATCCGCGTGGTCATAGTAATATGACTCTTCATTTTTCTCCTCCCTGCCTTCCAGGAGCCACAGCTTTTTATTTTTCCACCTACTGTACATAGACACAAGTGCTTTTATTGTGGGACAAGATGTACTTGCAATGATGTCATCCACCTTACCATAGAATATACTGGGAAGCCGCCCAAAAATTCCATGTCCGGTAAAATGTGAAAAAAAAACATACTTGGGTCATGTTTGCAGCTTTTGCCTTTATTGCGTTAACTCTTGGGTATAAATTATCTGTTATCTGTATCCAGCAGGTCGGTACAATTCCAGTGACAACATGTAGATTGTTAAAAAAGTCCAAACATTCTCTATTTAATAAATTTCCTCTGCTGCGACATTTTCTGTGACCAATAACTGTTTTGTTCTTCCACCTATGGGTCTGAGAAATGAAAAAAATGAATCTCACCTCAGATCCAGCGCTGCAGCGTCCTCACCTGCCACCGGTCTTCTGTTTTCTTCTTTCTTTTTCCATATGGGAATGTCATTGTTGCTGATTGGCAGCAGGAGTAACATCCCCCTTCCTGACTTCAACAGTCGGAAGCAAGCACTCTGTATTACGTTTACTGGTTTTTTTTGGTTCTTGCATCACTTTTTCTATCCAAAAGTCCTAAAAATGGTTAAATCTTGAAGGGATTTTCTTATTTTAGGTTAGTAAAACCTAGAGACAGAGCCGGAGTGGGTCTAAGCTCTGGTCCACATATGAGTTTGGTTTTCTGTTAAAAATGATGGAAGCATCTAAAGCCAAAAAAAAAAATACATTAACCTCTTAACGCCAAGGCCTATTTTTTTATTTTGACGTTCGTTTTTCCCTCCTCACATTCCCAGAGCCATAACTTTTTTATTTTTCCACCTACATAGACATATAAGGGCTTTTATTTTGAGGGCCAAGTTAGTTGTACTTTCTAGTGGTGTTATTCATATTACTACAGAATAAACTAGGGAACGGCAAAAAAATTCTAAGTGGGGTGAAATGTGAAAAAAAACTTTCTTGCGCCATGTTTGTGGGAGGTTTTTTTTTACGGAGTTTATTCTTCAGTAAAAATTATGTGTTATCTGTATTCTACAGGTTGACACGCATCCGGCAATACCAAACATGTAGGGTTTACGTTATGTTTTGGTACCGTAAAAAAACTCCAAACATTTTCTATTTTTGAAATTTGTGGCGAGGCGCCATTTTCTGCGACCAATAACTTTTTTGCACTAACATCTACAGATGTCAATGAGGGTGCATTTATTGTGGGCTGAAGCGTACTTTTTATTGCTAGCAGTTTGGAATGCATGCAACTTTTTTGATCACTTTTATTCCATTTTTAAAGTGACATAAAATGACCAAAAAACACAATTTTGGCATTTGGAATTTTTTTTTCTTCTACGGTGTTCAGCGTTTGGGGTAAATGATGACATATTTTTATAGATCGGACTTTTTCGGACGCGGCGATACCAAATATGTGTAACTTTTTTATTATTTTATTGTTTTTATTTGCAAAATAGGGAAAGGGGGTGATTTGAACTTTTATTACTTTTTTTTTACTTTAAAACTTTATTTCTTTTTTTTTTAACTGTAACATTGAGTCCCCCTATAGTGCTTGACCACTAGGTGTCGCGATTGTCAATCCAGTCTAATGCATTGCATAGACAATGCATTAGACTGTACAAAGATGGCGGTTTCCCCACTTCCTGTCTACGGCCGGAAGTTGGGCAAACCAGGACATGGCAGTGACGAGAGCCTTCACAAGGCTCCCCGCTGTCATGTTCAGGCTTCTGATCGCTGCAGCTATGCTGCGGCGGTGCCAATTGCCCTGACAATCGGTGCGCGGCACAGATTGTCAGTCATTCAGACATCGCGGCCATCTTTGCCACGTCATCTGAAGGGTTAAACAGCACAGGCGGGCGACGCCACCCACTCGCACTGTAACATCCGCCGGCTGTGCGGGGGGAGTCGCCATTTGCCTTATTTGCCTAGGGCACCGAAATGCATTGTCCCATTCCTGGATGTATGTGATTTGCAAGGATGGATTGATCCCCAAATCAGTTGAAAATGCCTTCCAAGTGGACGGGTGGGCCCAGAGAATGTCACAAAAAAATTCCCTGGACCATAACGCTGCCACTCCCAGCTTGTTATCTTCCAGTAGAGAGCTTGTTCTCTGAAGTTTCTTGCCTGAAACACCAACGTCCAGCCGTTCAATGAAAGGAAAAAAAGACTTATTGGAGAAGGAAACCCATTTCCCAAAAAAAAAGGCTTGAAAATAAAAGCCTTTTCCCAATGAAAAATTTGAAACAGAGGTACAAAAAACCATCCTTTTCATTGGGAAAAAACCCTACATAGTGGGGTTCAATAAACCGCCCATTTTGGTTTTTAACTCCCTTCCCATTTAAAGTTTTGCGAGTCCCCCCCTTCAAAAACCCCCATTCATACCATAAATTCACCTTTTCACATCAAGGGCAAAAATTGATTTTAAATTTTGGCAATGTGCTTTTTCCACTTACAAATTTTTTTCCCACCACAGAAACCCAAAAGAAAAATTCACAAACTGAAATTTTTCATAAAAAATCCCAAACTCCCCACCTGAAAGCCAAAAAACTTTCCTTTTTTTCCCAAAAGGGATATGTGTGCAGACAGCCTATCAAACACTTTATTTCCCCCTTAAAGGGCCCGGGTTTGCCCGACAAAATGCCCTTTCCTTCAAGAGCTCTACACGGTCGATGACGAAAGTAGGACATGGTCTTATTAATGGGACTCAACTATATATTTAGACAACAAAAAAGGGGAAAATACAACATAAAAGGGTACACATTTAACAGGCATTTTTTTTAGAGAAATATGCCAAGGTTTTACAAAAAAACTAGTAAGGCATGCAAGTAAAGGTTTTATAAGATATTTGACTTGAATTAGACCCTAAATTATTTTCGTATTTGAAGAGTGCCTCTCTTCTTTTTTTATAAATTGGGAAAAAATTTTTCCCATACATAAATTTGGGCTTTTTTTCAAATCAGGTCAATCTTTAATCTCCATAATGAACAAAAGCTTTGTTGAATTTCCCCTGAACAACTAAAAGTGTTTTTCTTTTTAAGGGATAACCTTTTTTATAAGAGTATTAATCACCCAGGGTTTTTTTGTTTTTAATCAATTAATGTTCAGAAAATTAGGATGTTCAAAAGACTTTGACAAACTTGTAGTTTCTGAGACGATAAATTACAGTGGTGTTTGTGGAATACATTTTGATGGCCCCAAAACCCCCCACTGAGAGTGCTTTTTCCACCGTAACCCTACATTCAAGCTTTTTTGGCAGGCTATAGTCAATTCCTGCACTTTAAATGATCCATCCGTATTTTTACTTTAAAAGTAAAATAGGCACCTTTCAGTTGAAAACACAGGTTCCCCCTTTAGTTTACTTTGTCGGGAAAGTAGGTCAGCTTTAAAAAAGGCCTCTATTAAATTTTGCTAGCAAAGGGTTTCTCTAGTCACATTTCTTTATATAAGAAACAAATGTCTTTAAAGATAGATTCTTACCTAAAAATGTAGAAGCAGCAGTATATTGTCCTAAGGAGGCAAGATTAAATATCATATATCTTTAATATGATATGTACTGGAAAATACTGTCATGTATTTTCTGTAGCAATTTAAAAAAACACCGGGAAAATTTCCCGTTTCAAAATTTGTGAAAACCAAAAAAAAAGGGTGACAGAGTTTTTAAAACTGCCCCCTAAGGGGAAAAGGGGTTTTTGGCATTGACTTCTCCTTCAGAAAAACCCTGATGGGGAATCCGGGGTTGGAGGTTTCTACTCAAAAGGTATTTTTTTCTTCTCCAAACCACGGATTTGAAATCTGTGGTATGGAAAATCTGTGCTCCAGTTAAACTCATTTTCACCGAGTTCCACATCAGTGTTATGGTTTTCCCCTTTAAAATTTCCAAATGTTTTATTTAAAAGACGGTTTTAAAACATAACTACTTGTGAAAGGGGTTGTCTGGATCATTTTTAGAAATGGGCGAATTGATTCTATCGAAGTGGAATTCGTTTAGAATTTCAGGGAAAAATTTGGGTTTCTGAACAAAGTCAAGTTTTTTGGGGACTTCGCGTGAAAAAGAAGTTTATTTTGATTGGAAAAAAATGGGTGCAGCCCCATTGGGGGTACATGGGGAAAAGAACCCCCTGGAGGGAAAAAGGGCAAGCCTGCAAAGACATTACGGATGAAGCCAAACAGAAAACCGGTGGGATTCTGTGAATTTTTCACCAGCCTAAATAAGTCCCGGGGACGGACTGCTGGAGCTCATAAAACCCCTCCACTGGGAAATCATAGGGAAGTGCCCGCCGCGCTGCTTATTATAGTGATATAAAAAACTGATTTTTTACCCTCGATTTTTTGGGGGGGTCACAGAATTTGCTCTAGAAAATTTTCTTTTTCTTTAAAGTTCTATTTCTGATTTTGTGGGGGATTGGAACAAATTTCCCGTGTGCGTCCACTGCGGGGCATATCCATTTTAAAGGGTATCGCTCACAGCACATTTTTAAAAATTCCCCAAGGGGGATCTTTAAACCTTCCTGTTGTATTCTTTTTAAAAAAACACGTTTTTTAAAACAAAATACAACCCCATTTTTCTTCAATTTTTTGGGGGGCAATTTAATTTTTCCAGGGGGTTAATTAAAAAAAAGGTTTTTTCTGGCCCCGGTTGGTTTTGGGACTAAAATTAAAACCGGGTTCTTTTCACAGCCCAAAAAAAACATTTTGCCTGTAGCAAAAATTCACAACCGAAAGGGTTTAAATTTCAAATTTTTTTCTTTTTGTGTAAGGGGTTTAAAAAACACCCAAATTTTAAAACCCTTACAAAAATGGGAGTTTTTTTGGCTGCTCCCAATTTTTATTTCCAAAAGGGTTTAAAATAAGTATTTTTTTGCAGTTTTACTTAGTAAAAGAACTGGTTTTTTTTTTCACCGGGCCCAAAGAAGCCAAAAATTTTGCCGAGCAAATTTTCATAAACCGAAAGGGTTTAAATTTTTAACCCCGTTTGGGGCCCTTTTTCAAATTCAGTAAAAATACACAGGGGTTTTTAAAAACGACACATACAAGAAAATTTTTTTCCCGGCCATTTGTGGGGCGCAATTTTATTCAAGGGTTTCCCAAGCTTTTTTACCCCGGGGTTTATTTTTGGAAATCAAAACAGGGGGTGTATTTTATCATATACAGATACTTTTTATTTAAACAGTGTCTTAAAAATTTTAGAACAAACAGATGTCAGACAGAGATTTGGGAGGCTCTCACCTGGGGAGTGGCAGAGGCACAAAAAATTCCTTGGGGCAGGCCCCAGGTTTGCAGCACCCGCAAGGGCCCGGGTCGCAGCAAGGTCACCGGTGAGGGACAACTGGGCCGCGGTCCCTCTAGCGGCCCGTGGTTTTTCAGCAACCCAATGTTCTTGATTGGGGGACAGGGTTTTATCCCTTCCTTCCCCGATGACATCTGCAACCCCAGCCAAGAGTCGGGGAACGCAACACAACCCCTTTTGTTTTGGGATGGCCCGGAGCGGGTCAGCGGCCCTCACCTGTCCTCAAAACCCCCCTCGTTCCCCCCCGGGTTTTTCCCACCAAGTTTTTAACTATTTTGGTCGGGGCTCAGTTTCCACTATAAGCGAGGATAACAAAATTTTTTTAGGGGGGCAGTTTAACAGCTACCCTTTTGGGAACGAAGAAAATGGGGGTTTAAAATCCCCTGCTTCATGCAGTAAAAATGGCAAAGTTTTAAATGTGGAAATGGGATGGGGGGTCATGTTTTGAGGGGGACCTCTGTCAAAACCCAAAACCGTTTGGGTGAAAGGGCAGCATGACAAAAAAACACAAAATAGATGATGATGTAGCCGGAAAACCCCCCCAACCCGGGAAGCCCCCCCCGGTATTAAAAAAAAGATTAAAAAAAAAACCCCCCCCGCCCCCCCCCTTCCCCCCCCCCTCAATCCCCCCCGGGCCCCCAAAGTTAAAAAGAACCCCCCGAAAGTTTTGGGGCCGGGGGGCAACTTTTTTTAGGGGAAAAGGGGGCAGAACAAATTGGGGGCCCGGAACCGCAGGGCCCGCAAGTGGGTTTTTGTGGGGTTTAAATCAGCAGGAGAGGGAGCCGTGTGCCTTCGGGACCAAACAACCACGGGGTTTAAAAAAAACCCCTTCGCAGGGCCCAAAAAAAATAGTGGCACAGGGGGTCAGCAGGGGATTTTGGGGCAGAGACAAATCAGGGCGGGCGTTGGCGGTAAAATTTCCCATACTCCGAAAGTTTTGGATTCCCTTTTCCCAAGACACGAGGAGCCGAATTTTTGGTATAAAGTAAAAATCTGTAGGAAAAAGTGAACTTTTGGGCCCGGGAAACTAACAAAGGCACCACGGCCCTGCGTCAACACAAAGCAGCTTTAAACCCTTCCGGTGGGGCCCGGGAAAACGTTTGGGTCAGATGTTGTGGGCCATCCTACCCCAAAAGCACACAAGCAGCCAAACGGCGGCCCAGTTTAAAAAACCATGCCCTTTGCAGCCAGTCAAAGGGTCCCCACCCCTTTTTCCCCCAGAAGGACTGTTTTTTCTTTGGGGACATTTATTCTCCCGGTCCCCGATGCCCTGCTCCTCGCTACCCCATGGTGCCCCGAACATTCAGCGAGGCGATTGCAAGGAACAACAATATGCGTCCAAAACCCTCCAAGGTGCAGGGAAACTGACCGTGCTCCTGTCCAAGGGTTGGTTGTGGTACTTCGGCCAGGTCACCCCCCCTTTTCCCCAAAATTGGGGGACCCCCGCCCATCAAAAAAACTAATGGGTTTTGCCGAGCCGAGAACGAGAGTTTTTCCCAAACCGTAATTTTTTTTCCAAAAAAAAAAGTACCAAACAAATTTTATAAAAATGTAAAAGGGGTGGGGCCAGTCCCTTGAGCTTAAGGGGTTTTTTCCCCAAGGGGCAAAAAGGCACGCGGACGTCTGGAGCGTAAAATATGGGCAGGGGCCCGTACAAAGTCCCCTTTTCGGCCCATTGGGTGAATGGCCCTTTCCGCCCGGGAAAACCAACAACTTTTTTTTGGAGACCCCCCTTTTTCCCCCCACGTTGCCCCCCTTTGGCGAACGAAGTCACAAAAGGGGGGGAAATGCTCCCCCGTTTAGCAGCAAAAATGGATGGTGGCTTTTTTTAACGCCCAAATGCAAATCGGGAAACCCTGGTGAAAGGACAAAGGGAGGAACCCTGGTGTCCGTTATGCCAAACCCAGGAGGGGGGGTTTCCCTGCGCCCCAAAATGCCCTGTTTTTAATCGCTTGGAAAAGGTTTTCCCGAATTTTTCCACCGATTTTCAGAAGTTTTTTAAAAAAACCAAAAACCCGTGGGATGCCTTCATCCATTCCTACAAAGCCCCGTAACAAAACCCCCCTCGAGTTTCGTTTTTAGAACGGCCTCCCCCAACACACTCTGATATGCAAAGTTTTCCCCCCGTTTGGGGAAATTTTAAACCTGCACATTTTGGACCGAGGGAAATTTTAGCCTGCACATTTGAACAGAGAAAAAGGGCCCTTTAACGGGGGGAATAATTTCATTCCACTGCTTCATGTTTCCCGGTAAAAGATGCTGAAAAAAACTGTCTGAAACAGGGGACCCGGAGATGTGGGGACTTTCATCCCGCGGCCACATGAGTCCGGGGGGGACTGAAATGGAGGAGGAGGGGGAGGAGGGGGACAATTTGGAGCAGAAGCATTTTCCCGGTTTAAATGAGTTGGGAAATTTTTTAACCCCGGGACAAGAGAGGGGGAGCCCAAGGGAGCTGGAGGAGGTAGAATTTAGATGAGGGAAAAACGAGGCAATGACCCGCAAGCACCGTGGGATATCCCTTGGGGGATGGAACAGGGACCCCTCGGATTTTTCTTTTGCAGGGTGGCCCCCCAGCCCTGCTGATTTCCTGGCTAGTGACAGCCGAATATTTTGCATCCGGCAAGGGGGGACTTCTGGCTTTTCCACCCTATTGGGATCCTCCTTTCTGTTTTCCCAAAAAGGGAAACCCCTTTTTCCCCAAAAGCTTTAGAGGGAGGCAAACTCAAATACTAAAAGGGAAATCCTCCTTTTCGTTGGGCCCCCTTGCCTAAATTTCGGCATCGTCCATCCCCTGGGCAGGGCTGACCGGGGGGTTCTTTAAAACCCCCTCCCAAAATTTAAAATTTCTTTTCCGAGGCGCAGGGGGGAAAGGTTTGGGGGGGGGGAGGGATACCACTCCCTCCCGCAGCAACCAGTCGGAGTCACTGATGAGCAGCTTTTCCCCTTTACCCGCCTAGTGAGGAGGGGCATTTGCCAGCACAGCAACCCGGAAACCCGGAGCAACCCTTAAACCCTCAGGGGGTGCCTACTTGGACCACTCTGCCACCCCAGTAGAAGATCCCCTGGACTACTTTTCACCAAACGGGGTGTTGGCCGCAACTTTCCGAGTTGCAGGGAGAAAACTTCCCCGGCCCCGGGCCCAAATAGTGGTGGGACAGAGCGGGGGGTTTAGTGCGGCGGGGGCCAAACGTTAAACCCAAAAGAACCCGCCTTGTCCACAAATGGGGAAACCCAACCCAAACCTTTTTCAAGATGATTCAGGCGTGGATCGGCCAGGGTTTTTCCACACGACCAATGCCTTAGGGGCAGACTAAAATCACCATGACCCCCTCACCCAAACTTTTGGGGAAATGACGCCCCCCCCCCGCCTGATGCCCCAACATCTGCTGACAATTTCTCCATCTGTCCACCAACAAAACCTTACCAGGGACTTTTGGATTGCCACCCCACCCCACACTCTGTTTATTGTGCCACTCTATAACCCATGTTTTCTGCTGCGGGTTCTGGGCCTTTAAATCCACACTGTGTCCCTTTTGCCACCTGGGCCCACTCCTGTTTTTGCCCCCCCCCAATTTTCATTGTGCAACTGTCTGACCTCATCTGCTGTTATGGCTGCTGCCCGGGGGAACCCCCACACTGTTCCAAATTTTGCCACCCGGGGGCCCCCCCCTGTTTTTGCCACCTCCAGAAAGTCCCTTGTGCCACCCGTCTGACCTCAAAGCTGCTGCTTTCCCTGACCTCCACACGTGGGCATTGTTGGGGGACTGGGGGGAAACCCGATTTTGCTGCTGCCCTTTTACCTCCACACTGTGTCATTGTGCCAACTCTGTGGGGCCCAATCCTGTTTTTGCCAAAACCCCCAAATGTCCATTGTGGGCCCCCTCCCCTGACCCCCATGCCCGCTGTTGCCGTGTCCTCCACAAATGTGTCATTGTGCCCCTCTCCCGACCCCATGCTGCCGCTGCTGTGACCTCCACCTCTGTCAATTTTGCCACTCTGTGGCCTACTACTGTTTTCCAAACCTCCGAATTCAATTGTGCCACTGTCTGACCCATTCTGCTGTTGCCGTGAAAACCCCCATTTTGTCCCCTTGTGCCACCTGTGGCCTACTCCCTTTTTGCCACCTCCAAATGTCATTTGCCACTGCCCCACCTCATTCTGCTAAAGCCGTGCCCAACACACTGTGCCTTGTGGGGCCCCTCCTTAAACCCCATGCTGCTTTCTGCCGTGACCTCCACACTGTGTCATTGTGCCACCCGTCGACCTCAAAGCTGTGCTGGGCTGCCCCCCACACTGTTCCCTTGTCCCCGTCTTTACCCCAACTGCTTGCTGCCGTGACCCCCCATACTGTGTCAAATTTTTTCCACTATGGCCCCACTCCTGTTTTTGCCCCCTCCAGAAGGGCATTGTGCCACTGCCCGAACCCCCATGCTGCTCCCCGCCGTGATCTCCAAAAACTGTGTCATTGTTCCCCTGTCTGACCACATGCTTCCCGCTGCTGTGACCTCCCCCCACTGTGTCATTTGCCATTGTCTGACCTCATGTTTCTGCTGCCCTGACCTCCACTCCTGTCATTGTGAAACTTGTGGCCTTCTCCATTTTTGCCAACCCCCCCCCCCCCCCAGAAATGTCTTTTTTCCACTCTCTGACATCATGCTGCTGCTGCCCTCCCCCCACACTGTTCATTGTAACACTCTCTTTACCCCATGGGTGCTGGGTGTGTGACCTCCAAATCTCCCTTTATTGTGCCACTCCTTTTGGCCTACACTGTTTTTTCCACCTCCAGAATGTCAATTTGCCCCCTGCTGACCTCATGGGTGCTGCTGCCTGACCTCCCCCCCCACTGGGGTCATTGTGCCAAATGTTTGGCCTACACCTTGGGTTTTTTCCACCTCCAAATTCATTGTGCCCTGGGCCCGACCTCATCTGCTGCTTTCTTTTCCCCCCCACACGTGTCATTGTTTCCACTCCTGTGTCCACAAATGTTTTTTTTCCACCTCCAAATGTCATTGTCCACTTTTCTGACCTCATGCTTTTTTGCTGCCGTAACCTCCACAAATGTTTTCATTTTTTTCCCCTCTGTGGCCTACCCCCTGTTTTTGCCCCCCTCCAGAATGGCAAACGTGCCACTTCCCTTAAACCCATGCTGGCCCCGCGCCCGGGGACCTCCAAAACTGTTTCATTGTGCCACTGTCTGACCTCTGCTGCTGCTTGGGCCCTTACCTCCCAAAAAACTTTGTCCCTTGTGCCCCCTGTTTGACCTCATGCTGTTGCTGCCCGGGCCTTCACACTGTTCATTGGGGCCACTCTGTCCCCCTTCTCCAGTTTTTGCCACCTCCAGAATGTCATTGTGCCACCTCTGATTTTCATGCTGCGGGTGCGTACCTCCCTCCTGGGCATTGGGCCATTCTGTGGCCTTTCTACTGTTTTGCCACCTCCAGAATGTCCCTTGTGCCACTGTCTGACCTCATGCTGGGTTTCTGCCGTAACCTCCCCACGTGTCATTGTGCCACTTTCCCGACCTCATTTCGCTGCTGCCTTTTCCTCCACACTGTGGGCATTGTGCCACTCTCTGACCTCATGCTGCTGCTGCTGTGACCCCACTCTCGTCCCTTGTGCCACTCTGTGGCCCAAATACGTTTTTGCCACCTTTCCCGAATGTCATTGGCCCCTGTCTGACCCAAAGCTGCTGCTGCCGTGACCTCCACACTGTGTCATTGTGCCACGTGTTGGGCCCACAAAATGTTTTTTTGGGCCCCCTAAAAAAGTCATTGTGCCACTCTCTGATCTCATGCCGCGCTGGGTGTGACCTCCACCCCTCTGTCAATTTTGCCTTCTGTGGGCCCACTAAAGTTTTTAAAACCAAACCCCCAGAAGTCCAAATTTTGGGCACGGGCTTTACCTCATTTCTGCTGCTGCCGTGACCCCCACACTGTGTCATTGGGCCCTACTGACCTCATGGGGAGCCCGCTGCCGTGACCTCCACACTGTGCATTGTGGGCCCCTCTGTGCCTTTTTCCCGTTTTTGCCACCTCCGAATGTCATTTTGCCACGTCCCGACATCAAGCTGCTGCTGCTGGCCCCCCCACACGTGTCATTGTGGGCCCCTCCTGACCTTTATGCTGCTTCTGCTGCGACCCCCACCCTCTTTATTGTGCCACTCTGTGGCCTACCCACTGTTTTTGGGCACTCCAGAAAGTCATTGTGCCACCGTTTTGACCTCATGTCTTTCTGCCGTGACCCCACACTGTGTCATTGTGCCACTGTGTGGCCTACTTTCCCGTTTTTTTTCCACCTCCAAAAATGTCAATTTTTGCCACTGCCTTACCTCATGCTGCTGCTTGCCCCGACCTTTCCCCACTGTTTTCATTGTGCCAAATGTGTGGCCCACCCACTGTTTTTTTTCCAAACCCCCAAATGGGCATTTTGCCCCTGTCTGACCTCATGCGGCTTGGGGCCCTCGCACCTTTTCCCCCCCTCGTCCCCTAATTTTCAAACCCAGCTCCCACTTGTTTTTTTTTCCCGCTTCCCCTTGGGAAACTTTATCAGGCTACATTTTCCCCCTTGAGTTTTTTGGTCATTTTGCCCTAAATTTAATTCCCAGGGGAAATTTTCAGGGGAAGTCGATTCTAAGAGGGGGGGTAGTCCCTGGCGTGTTATACTAAAACAAAAACTTTTTATTTGGGAAAAACCCAAACCAAAACCTTTCCCCTGCCCTTTTTAAGCATGGTTTTACCGTTCTAAAAGCACCCTGGGAGGGTCTGTGCAGCCTGGAAATTTGCGTTTTTTAATGCATTCGTCCCAAAGTAATTCGGACCGAATTTATTTTGTCGGGAAATTCGGCGAATGGACCTAACCGAATTTTTGAGAAATTCGCCCATCTCTAATTATTTTATAACATTTTACATAGCCTGAACACCATATCTGAGGGGGATTTTGTGGTGGCCTTTGGCACTGTACCAACTATGCAGCAGAAGACTCCTAGCACAGTGCACTTGTGGTTCACCTGTGTATGTTGTGCCTATGCTGTGGCATCAAATGCTGGGTATTTCTCTTGACAGATAACAAGGTGTTGCTCTGCACCTGTTGTGATGCACTTAATTAGTGGCAAGTAGCAGATAGTAGCATCCTACATGAAGCTATGGGGGGGTCTCTGCTTTGCAAACACACAGAAGGTGTGTGCAATGTAACCCTTGCTGTGATGTGCAGCATGACCTGTTATGCAACATGACCTAATGCAGAGTGAGACACCTACTATGTGCAGCCTGAGCATTTTATACTGTGCAGCAGGAGTTTCTTCTGCTCTGCTGTCACAGGCCACATAAATAGAAGGTGCAGACCTTGTGTTTGACACTTGTAGACTAAACAGTCTAAAAATGTGGCAGATTTATCATAGTGTTGATAAATCTATTTAATCTCTAGGTTTATACTTCATCCTATTTGGCTCAATTTATTGCACCAATTGTAGCAAAAATGTTGGTGGAGGACATTAGATGAGGATCAGTATGGAGACTGATAAGAGAGGAGAGACGTCATACAGAGGAGTATCAGTATGGACTCTGATGAAAGAGGAGCAGGGGACATTATATAAAGGAGGATCAGTATGGACACTGGTATTTTACGGAGACATATTTCACCTCCATGTTACCAGAGCTGCATCCTGATGCTGCTGTGTGCAGATTCTCCCTTCCTGTATATTTATAGTGGTGTATACAGATCAGTTATAGAAGCCAGTCCTCTCTATTGTTAGAGCTGGATAGTGATGCTGCTGAGTGATGGACACTATAGTGATGGGTATGTGTCCACCATGTTAATAGTAAGCATGCACATGGTGATGGTCTGATCCCTCCATGTTAGCAGTAGATATCGAGGCTATAGTGGGCAGGTCACTAGTACCTTCGCTGATCAAACACCTTATTTACTGATCGAGCCAGCTCACGACACAACTTCCTTCACGAGCTACACACGGTCGATGACGAAAGTAGGACATGGTCTTATTAATGGGACTCAACTATATATTTAGACAACACAAAGGTAATACAACATAATAATGTATACAGTTAACAGGCATTTTGTAGAGTATATGCCAAGGTATAGCAAATAACTAGTAAGGCATGCAAGTGATGGCTTATAAGATATTTGACTTGAATTAGATCTCAATTACTTTGCTGTATTTGAAGAGTGCCTCTCTTCATTTGTTATGATTTGGAAAATACAATCCAATACATAAATTTGGGCTTACATTCAAATCAGTGTCAATCTTTAATGCTCATTATGGAAAAAGAAGCTTTGTTACCAGAGCTGTATCCTGATGCTGCTGTGTGCGGATTCTCCCTAACTGTATAATTATAGCGGTGTATACAGATCAGTTAAAGAAGCCAGTCCTCTGTATGGTTAGAGCTGGATAGTGATGCTGCTGTGTGCAGGACACTATAGTGATGGGTATGTGTCCACCATGTTAATAGTGAGCAGGCACATGGTAATGGTCTGATCCCTCCATGTTAGCAGTATATATCGAGGCTGTGGTAGGCAGGTTACTAGTACCTCCTCTAATGCATGTGAGCCTTATACACAGGGATCCTATAAATGTTTCTACATAGAATCACATTTTGATCCTGTTGCCTTCTAGTTATCATCCACCACACGACTGCTGTTTACACTACTCGTCCTCCATTTTGTATACTACCTTCAGGTGTTGCTTAAGAAGGTGGATGTCGTTTGTAGAGATGATATGGGGCTTCAGTCAATGGTTATCATATCCATTCTGCTGGTGCTCTTGGTTATTGATAATTATTGGAGATTTTTAAAATGTAATCGGGTTCTATGTATAGCAGTGTGTGTACAGTGACTGGTGTATGGGCTGGGGATGGCTCAGGCGAGCTTATCTGTAGGTTACATAACTCCTGTTAATTATCAATATAGCCTGCTCCACTAAATACAACTTTTCATTAGCCTCTATTGTGGGTCCCTTCCTCAGAAGGTTTGGCTGGGTGAGTGTTACCAGGAGGTAATCATGGATTTTTTGTTCTGAGAATTTTTGGGACTGAGGTGATTTCTGCTGGGGACAGACCAGGCTTTATACTTAATAGATTAAAAGAGTGTTACTTTAATTGCTGTCTGGTTGGGTTGTCTCCTACAGCTCCAGTTTACACAGCAGATATGAGAGAAAATTGGGGGGGGGTCACATTTGGGGATAGGGTGCACCAGATGTTTGTGCTGACTATATGACATGTGGCTGCTGGCAGGTCTTAGTTGGCATTGGGGTATTCTGGGTTAGTGTCAAGCAGCCTTCAGGCTTCTTGCCTTCTCCTATGTTATTATATGTATTTTATAGTTTGTGTTGCTTATGTTATCAATAGTATATATATGACATGTTATGTATGTATTCAATAATGTTATATACAGTATGTGTACAGTAGTTTGGGTCATTTGCAGTGAATGGGGGTCCATCCCATATCCAGAAATCATCTTTCCACCCAGGTGACCCAATTGAGGTGTATGATTAACTACAGTGGTCAAGTCTCAGCACAACACTTCAGTACTGGAGGCTTGTTCAAAAGAGACCAGCAGACTACCAAGCTACTGTTGGAGCATCTGAGGATTAATAAGGGTCAGTCTAAACGACAAGCATTTAAACTCTGATTTTTACGTGGATTCGGGTTCTAAAAACATAACAATCCAGCTGTAAACCATCCCCATAGACCTCAATTGAAAATCCAAGTTGTAGTCCACACGACTCAGATTTCAAAAACACTATCTTTGAAAAAAACTAAAATAATTCACTGTTTTCCACTGTAGTTCCAAAAATGCATTCCAAACATTTCTTTGTTGGATCCATGTTCTAAACTCCGTAGAGATAAATAGGACTCTTTTTCTGACTGTAAATCTGTGAAAAAAAACTACCTAAAAACCACAATGAAAACCAAGTCATAATGTTCCTCAGATGACACGGTTTTAGGATTCTGAATCTGACAAGTATTTGGACATTTGTCTTGTGGACGTATCCTAATGCACGTATAGTGTTTTTTTTTTTTTTTCTTTTATTAATCACATTTCTGTCAAAACAAATTTTGTTCACATCACATTATTTTTTTCCTCCTCACCTTTCTAAGCTATAACCTTTTTATTTCTCCATCTAAATAGCCATATGGGGCTTGTTATTTGCAGGGAAAAATTATTAGTTATGGCTTAAAATGGGAAAGCAGTTTTATTGCATTTTTTTTTTTTTTGGGGGGGTGGAGGGTAATTTTTATGGAGCTGACTGAACTATATAAATGATATGGTGGGCCACATGTATGAAAAATGTTTAGGTCTAAAACTCACCCTTTTGCTCAAAGTAACCTATGGGCAAAAAAGTGAGTTTTAGACCGAAACAGGTTCATACATGTGGCCCGGTGTCTTTATTTAGCACGTTGGTATGATTCCAACAACACCAAAGTTTTATAGCTTTTGTTTTATTTAAACATGTTTTATTTTTCTTAAATTTGCGCTGCATCGCCATGTTTTGAGACCAATAACTTTTTTATTTTCCATCTATGAACCTAAGTAAGGGCTCTTTTTTGCAGGCCAGAGTGTAGTTTTTACTGGGACCTGTTTGGGAGGCATGTGACTTTTGATTACTTTGTATTCCAATTTTTCCAAAAGCAAAGTGAGCAAAAAAAATCCTATTTTGGAACTGGGCATTTTTTTCCCCTACAGTGTTTATTATGTGGGATAAATAATACTATGTTTAAATAGATTGAATTTTTACAGATTAACTATTTCAGGCCTTTGTAAGATTAACTGGCCTGTCCGTGCCACTTCCAGGTCCAACAGGGCCTTCGCTCCAATATCACTTCCTTACCTATAGCACAATTTGATGGTCTCAAAGGACCTGGAGGCACCATGGAATCGAAAAAGGTCTTAAAACCCTAACTGCAACATACTTAGGGTTAGGGAAACGGTAAGAGAATTCAGGTTCTGGATGTCCCTGACCTTAATGGCCTGTTTCATGTTCATTTACATATGTAAATACTGGTATTATGTCCCAAAAAAGTGATGACCATCAAACCAAAAAATACTGCTCAAAAAGCCCTTGTATAGAAGTATAGTTTAAAAACTGTATTTTTGATGTAAATGCTGTTTTTGTACTTCATATTTTACTGGAACTAAGCTTTTCTTGTGCTCTTTTGAAGAAAATAATAGTACTTATAAATAATAACAATTCCTAGCTGTTCTCTTTCTTTCCAGACAGGTTCATTCCTATTATAAAACATAGTTTCAGTTGAAAATCAGAAAAAAGTCCACATACCATTTCTTCCATGCAAATATAGATTTTTTTCTGGTATTTAAGTTACTCCCACTCTTTGCTATTTTATTTTTTTGTATTATCATTTTCTTTTCTCATAAAGTTACATTTTACCAGCAGATTTTAATTTTCTAGAGTTGGTCATTTATAATGTTAAAGGGCTGTTTTTAGTCTGTGCTTTTCCATACCTTTGTAGTAATTGCTCCGCATGGATTTAAATGGTAAATGCATGTTCAGAGCCCCTTGCAGGTATTTTTGTTATGTAGACTTTTGTATTTATGCACTTATTTGTTCTTGAAATGTTTCACCACCTACTATTTATTAGGATTGACTTTATACACTCTGACATTTGCTTCAGGGAATATTTTTCTTTGCTCTTTTTTTGTAATGTTATATACACTCATTTGATGTAAAAGACCTCATGGAAAGCGACAACACATATGTACGGTGTGTAAATTTACTGTATATACAGTCTTCAACATTGAAATTACCGCACGAGAAAGAAAAGTCATGCAATTAGAAAATGACAGGATTTATAGAAATGTTAATTATATGCAAATTATTATATATTTTTTATTAGTATTATTATATTTATACAAAATGTTCAAAATATCTTAATTCATTAAGTATCAAGTATGAATGCAATGTCCAGAAAGACATGCACTTCTATGCATTGGCATGTCATCAATAAGATTATTGTCTGATAAATGTTATGCTATGCTGAATGCACTTGGGCACGCAAATGATCAAGATTGGTTCCCGGAAGCTCCCTTTATGATTGCTGACCAACGAAGTCCCAGAGTGCTTGATGGAAGAGAAGTCCAGAGATGCTTTAGAACATAGCAGCACATTGAGACCACACAGACTGCTTACAGTAGCATGAGCAACAAGAGGCCTGGTATTATTGTTGTTAAAAAACAGCTTATGGGGCACTTTTGAAAAATGGCGATACCACTGGTTCCATGAACAAATCAATGTAACGCCAAGCTGCTAGTGTACCCGAGATTAAAATTAGAGGGGTCACTTTACACCTTGATCTCAGGAATAGAACCTGTGTGATGTTTCTCTTCATGGTATTGTCCACATGGTCTCTATACCAATCTTTTGCTGTAACTGCATGTGATACAAAAGTGCAACTAAGGGCCACATGAATGTAAAAAGACTAGGACTAAAACTAACTATTTAGCCAATAGCAGAGCCAATTCCACAGCACTATATGAAACGATAGGGACGCTCTGATTGGTTGCTATGGGCAATAAAGTGAGTTTTAGTCCTAGATAGGTTTCATACATGTGGCCTTAATTGATGAATTGGATAGACCTTGATTCCGGTCTCTTTTGCCATTTGGCTGTGCAGTAGTATAGTTTTTGAGAGTGTTGGTGTGAGGCTAATAGAATAAATGCAGCTGCCTTCTGACGTTTGCCGCCCTAGGCTTGGGTCATCCAATTCCACTTGCAGTACACAATGGATTAATACACACTATTCTTCCAACCAGATGATCCATCTGAGGTTCCCCTCCATGCACCTCCTGCTGTCATTCCAATCCATCCATCGTTGCTCTCACAATCACCAAGACATGCAACATTTAAAAGTACTGACATCTCGGCCAAGTTTCTTATCAAGAATATTCATCCAGGTTCTCTAATTTAAAGGATTAAGCTCCTCTCAACAGCAAATGGTGATATCTGATACACTGACTAAAATCATCCCACACCTTTTGACCTGATTTTTGAGGTTTCATATGGCTAAAAAAGGTTTCTTTCAATTGGATTCCAGGCCCTTCTGCATGCCACATATTTCAGTTAGGTGTTTGAAAATCTAATCAGTTGCTCCTCTTCCTCCACTTCCTACTATTGCATTTTGCATAACCTTATGACTTGTCCTCCTTGGTGTTACAATCTCAAAGTTGAAGAGTGTGTGTATATATACATATTATCATGTACACTGTTATGAAATAAAATATTTATCTGGTGTCTCTCTATCTATCAATCTATCTATCCCCATTCCCCAATTAAAACACAATGAATGGCGTTGGATTGAATGGCCACAGCAGCCGTTTTATTAACAAAAATACAAAACAGTAATAAATAATCTTTTTATTAAATAACATTCCGAAATAACCACACACACCCAAAAAACAACCTTCCACACCTGAATAAGCACACCGAGCATTCCACACCATTGGGGCTGCTGGTCCTTGGAGCCACTCACACTGTCTGGCGACCCAACCACCGTTTTGTAATTACCCTCAGCCGTCACCCCCAGCTCGAGGGCACCAAGGGGCCACCCCAGGCGGCGCTACGTCACCTGACTCTCAGGAAGCCCCTCCTGAAAGAGCCACCCCCGGTCGCCAGACCAACCACAAGTTCCATCATGTGATTATAGAGCCATAGAGGGCTATGACTCCCACCACCAGGGCCACCATTAGGGCAGTACAGGCAGTACTCCTGTACAGGGCCCATCCAGTCTGTGTAACAAGGGGGGGCCCGCCACCACCGGCAGGTACCGCCCCCTTGCTTCATAGTAATAGTACAGAGAACAGGTCTATGGCCTGTTCTCTGTACCATGATGAGTGCGGCGCTGCGCCGCTGTGTATGGCTGGGCCCGGCACTGCTGAGAGGGGGCCCGCACTGCGTGTCCGGTCACAGCTGCGCTTGATGACATGCACGCACTCCTCCTGCGCGCTGTGACTGGAGCAGCTGGGCCCTCCTCTTTCTCTGCGTCTCAGGAGGAGGTCCGCGCGGCTCTGTGTCTGAGGAGGGGCGGCGCTCCTTACTTACAGCTGCAGCAGCCTCTGTCACCTCCTTCCTGTTCTCCAGCGTCTCCTCTGATCGGAGTCGGCCCCCCCTCCCTAGGCAGAATCACT
>JAODAL010011726.1:0-98606 GCA_025379985.1 Phyllomedusa bahiana
AGAAACAAAAGAGCCAAAGATTAATAGACAGCCAAGTCGATCCTTGCTCAGCTCCTCTCCTGATCTCTCTGTCTTTGCTAATTCTCCGAAATGGATGCGGTCTTGAGTGTCAGTTATCACAGTTCTCTAATTTGCATACAACAGAAACTGGAAACAGTGGCATCTTGTGGCCAAACAGCAGAATGCAACAGAATATTTTACAATTATATATGATTTTACTTAGTGACCATTATGAGGCTGGTCCACTATCCCACATACACCATTTAGAATCTCTATAAACAGTGGTAGATTCAGGACCTTCTCTCTCCAGCCCCAAACACACACATATTCTATATGAAAAATACCTCAAGTACAAAATTTAGCCATATACTGGCAAACTGTTGAAAAAGAAGATGTGAATATATGTAATTTTCTTTGAGCATCATGATATATACAGTATCTCACAAAAGTTAGTTAACATCTAGAATTATCACCGATCAATGATATAGGAATGCATCGTACTGCTTTATGTTAGAAAGAGATAGACGCATACAGTATAAAGGACTGAGAGAATTTTATCAATGGGTTCAATATACTCTGTTTATTGATTTATACAATGGGTTGCAAAAGTATTTCTGCTTCAATTGCTTTTCTATTTTTAAATATTATAGGCAATAACTAAAACATATTTTGTTGATGTTCCATGTGACTGAGCAACACCAAGAAGCAAGTATTTCTGAAGTGTAAAGAAAATGATACGTGCTTTTCCAAATTTTTGCAAATTAAAAAGCTGAAAAATGTGGCATGCATATGTATATAGCTGCCTGTACTCAGATACCCCTAATAAAATCCAAATAGGTGAACAATTATATTTAGAATTTGCCTAATTAATAAAAAAAGTGTCACGTCTAGGGAGGTACAGTGAGCCCTGACTGGAACCCAGCCCACTGTCCCTGCCTACTTGACGTGCTGCCCTAGGCGGAAAAGTCAACTGGGCGACAGTCCCTGCGCTGCTTGAGTGCGGGGGGCCGTCAGGAGAAAGAAAAGTCAAACAGTCCGGGTCAATATCAAATCAGGAACGCCAAGCCAAAAATCAGAACCAGAGGGATAAACGAAAACAAGCCGAGGTCAAACACGAACGGGTGCGAGGTACAAAATCAGAAGACAAGCCGGGGTCAGGGGAACAAGCCCAGGTCAGGACACAGAGAAGCAAATACAAAATACAAAACAAGTAATCAGGCAGCAGGAGAATTTCACAGCGCAGCACTCAGCAGCAGGGAGTTTAAATGTGTTTTCCGGATACCGCCCCTGTAGCTGATTGGAGCGGGCTTCAGGTCCTCCCATTGGCTGGTGCGACACGCCCCCTGTAAGGAGTGGCTGGACCTCTGTCACTCACACAGCTCCCAGCAGACTGTCTATCAGGGTGGGGTCACTGATCAGCTACTGCAGACTCTTGCTAGCTGCAAGCCGAGCGTTGCCCAGCCCTGACAGTATCCCCCCTTTTAGGAGGGGCCTCCGGACCCTTCCCTGGTCTGGGTTTGTATGGGTGAGAATCATGGAATTCCCTCACAGGTCATCATCATGGATGGATTTTCGCCGGAACCCATGATCTCTCCTCAGGACCATACCCTTCCAATGGACCAGGTACTGTAGAGACCTTTGGACCTTACGAGAATCCAAAATACGGGCGACTTCATATACTAACTTCCCCTCTATGCAAACTGGAGGAGGTCTAGAGGGCGGAGTCACAGGCTGAATATACCTCTTAAGAAGTGCACGATGGAACATGTTATGTATACGGAGAGACGAGGGTAATTTCAGGCACTGGAGTTTTCCCAAACCCTGGTCCCCCTCTTGGAGCACTCCCTTGATGCCCCGATGTCCATTTCACACAGTAAAACATAATCCAAATGGTTACGAGAAAGTCAAAGGTCCTTTAGCAGCAGTGGACAGAAAACCCCACTTGCGGGGGTTTTCTCTGGGTCTATATCGGGAACCGTGGGCGTAGGAGTGACTATGGAGTAAAACCACCGGGGGTGGTAGCCTTCTCTCGACGTCTCTCCCTAAAAACGTTGTCCAGACGAACGGTAATGCCATAGCCTCATCTAAAGAAACCAGGGTTGGGGAAAGCCACCAATAAACCCTTCACATGGTCAGCTAACCCTAACTTAAATTGACATCTGAGAGCTGCGTCGTTCCACTCAGAAGGAACACACCAGCGACGAAATTCAGAGCAATACTCCTCCACAGTCTTTTTACCCTGCCTCAAGGTGGTCAGCTGAGCCTCGGCCACAGCTTCCCTATCCGGGTCATCAAAAAGTAACCCTAAGGCGGCAAAAAACCGTCCACAGAAGACAATTCCCGGTGAACTCAGGCGGTAACAAAAATGCCCACTCCTGGGGGAACCCTGAAGTAGGGACAAAACAATTCCCACCCTTTGCTCCTCATTCCCCGAGGTACATGGGCGGAGCCTAAAATACAGGTGACATCCCTCTCTAAATGCCACAAAGGCCTTCCTGTTGCTTAAGAACCTGTCAGGGAATGGGATAGAAGGCTCTAAGGAGGGGGAAAGGGAGTGCTGGGGTGCTCTGACTTGGGGTAGACTCCTGCTGTTCTACCCTCGCGCCTTATCCGGGCTAGCTGGGTTTAGCTCCTGCATCTGCTCTACCAGAGCTGTCATGGGGTTCATAGTGAGGGTAGAGCAGTAACTGTTTTGGCCTGTGAAAATGTCACATCAAGGGAGGTACAGTGAGCCCTGACTGGAACCCAGCCCACTGTCCCTGCCACTTGACGTGCGGGCCCTAGGCGGCAGACGGCAACTGGCGACAGTCCCTGCGCTGCTAAGTGCGGGGGCCGTCAGGAGGAAGAATAGTCAGACAGTCCGGGTCAATATCAAATCAGGAACGCCAAGCCACAAATCAAAACCAGAGGGACTAATGTAAACAAGCCGAGGTCAAACACGAACGGGTGCGAGGTACTAAATCAGAAGACAAACCGGGGTCAGGGGAACAAGCCAAGGTCAGGTACACAGAGAAGCAAATACAAAATACAAAACAAGTAATCAGTAAGCCAGGAGAATTTCACAGGTGCAGCATCAGCTAGCGGGGAGTTTAAATGTGTTTTCCCAAAACCGCCCCTGCAGCTGATTGGAAACGGCCTCCGGGTCCTCCCATTGGCTGGTGGGGACACGCCCCCTGTCAGGAGTGGCTGGACCTCTGTCACTCACACAGCTCCGAGCAGACTGTCTATCAGGGTGGGGTCGCTGATCAGCTGCTGCAGACTCTTGCTAGCTGCAAGCAAGCCAAGCGCTGCCCAGCCCTGACAAACAGTACTTTTGTATGTAATTTATTCTCAGTATAACTACAGCTGTTTTCTGAACGCCTCAGAGGTCTGTTAGAGAACATTAGTGAACAAACAGCATCAGGAACATAGTAGACAGCTCAGGGATAAAGTTGTGGCAAAGAGTATTGCAGGG
The DNA here is from genome assembly GCA_025379985.1 of Phyllomedusa bahiana. Lineage (NCBI taxonomy): Eukaryota > Metazoa > Chordata > Amphibia > Anura > Hylidae > Phyllomedusa > Phyllomedusa bahiana. The sequence continues at coordinate 3,455 of JAODAL010011726.1, forward strand.
ATATGTTTTAAAAAAAAATATCCCAAGGTCTGAACATCTCATGGAACGCTGTTCAATTCATTATCTGTAAATGTAAGGAATATTGCACAACTGCTAACCTACCAAGACATGGCCGTCCACCTAAACTAACAGCCCGCATAAGCATTGTCGGACTGGGGGGCTTAAGGCCCACCCTACAGCTACTGTACATAAAAAAAATATTATCTTTTAATTTTTTAGGCCTCTCAGACATAAATTCCTGCATAACAGAACTTTATTGTGCATTATGCAATATAAAGTGAGTCACATTTCTGTCGGTCTCACACATGTCACAGTCTAACATATTATAAATAGACACATGGCTAAGTAGCTCCATCCATGTTCTCCACCAATATCCCTCCACCCCCCCATCAACGTACATACAGTGAGTCATTCTCTTCTCTCATGAGTAATTCTTTTTCCCTTTTCTTATCCATCCAGTCTAGACCACCATGACAACTTCTTCTGGCCTCCAGTCGTCCCTGCAGAATTTACACGCAAATATTTTCTAATACTCACTTTTACAGTGCCTCTTTACTAATTCCCACCTCTGTATACAAACTTCCAAGGACATTCTCTGAATCTCTGCAAATGAAATTTGTGATACATCATTATCATGTACAGATTGCATTTGTGTAATACAACGTGGTGCACCTTTTCCTTATTTTACAGGATAAAGGTGTTCTTTAATTCTTTTAAATAGAGGACAAATAGTTTTACCTATATAGAAGCATCCACATTTGCACCATAATGCATGCACTACAAAATCAGTTCGACATGTTATAAAATCCTGTACCGTATATCAAGGTGGCCATGTATGAACAAGGCTGCGCCAGAAGTCTGGCGTATTTTCAGCCCGACATCAGGCGCAGTCCCGTTCGCATTAATGCAAATCCTCCCGAACTCCTTTATCAGGCACATCACAGAGCGCCAACGGCACTTTGTAATCCGCCTGAATTTGGGGGGCATGTGGGAGGCGGAGCGGACTAGAACCGTATAAAATAGATTTATAGCTTTGCTATGGCAATTCTAGGTGCATTACTGCTGGAACAGGTATACCCGCTGTAGAGCGGGTTCATAAATCAAGTGCATTCTATGCCAGTATGTGCATGAAAAATTTTTTAGTTTTAAAAAAACCCAAAATTTTATACTTGGGGCCCCAAAAATTTTTTTTAAATTTTAATGGAGATTCAATTTTTAAAAAAGGAACAGTCGAACACATCTTTTCCTCTATGAATTTAAAAAAGGAGGGCAAATGATGATTTTTTTGGCTGGCTTTCTAATATCTACTTTTAACCAGTTCATTTCTTAAAAGAGATGATGGGAGGTAAGGTTGTCTTCTCCTGTAAGTCACTATCCAATTCAAAGAGGGATCAATGCTTTCTTAAAAACTAAGCCCCAAAAAACCCAAAAATTTGCGGTATAAACTGCTTTTTTATACAAAAAGTGAGTGCAATTTACAAAAGTAGGCTATGCCCTTTCCCGGCCTTTTACCGTGGTTTTGGGAAATTTGTGGGAAAAAAAAGTTTAAAAGGAAAATGGATCGGTAAGTGCTACTTTCTATTTTATATATATATGTTTACTTTGTCCTCCCTCCCCTTTTTAGTTTTCCCCAGGTTTTTTCCCCGGGGGGAAATAGAAAGCCCCGGGCCCCCCATAGCAAACTTTTTGGGGGGGGCTCCCCCTCCCCCCTCCCCCCCCCCTGACCCAAAACCAAGTACCCGGAATGCTGTTAGATTAAAAGTAGATAAAAAAAGGGGCAAAAAACCTCACCATAAAAATTTTCAATCAAACCTTTCCCAAACCCAAACAAATCCAAATATACCAAACCAAAATTACCAAAAACACTAAAAAAATTTAAAAAAGGACCGATTTTCCCCCCAGAAAAACCGGGCCAAAAAAATTTCCCCCACATATGACTGAATAAAAACCCTACACATTTTTGGGTATTTTCACAAAGGGCCCAAAATGTCTAAAAATAAAAAATAATTTTATAATAATAAAAGTTTACCAAAAAATGGTTTTAAAAAAGGTAAAAGGGTCCCGCAGAATTATAAAACCCCCAAAACGTTTACCATTATTTGGTAACACCATTTTATAAGGCCCCTGAAACTGTATATTAGCCCCATACCCGTTTACCTTATAATTTGGTTTGAACCAATGTACAAGGCTCTGCAATTGTATATTCCCCCTAAAAGTGACCATTAAAAATGGTAGACCCCCAGTGTCACAGGCTTGGCCCGACTGTATTTAACCCCATTTCAGTGAAAAATAGGGTAGACAGCTGTTAAAAAGCCTGTGCGAAAATAAGTGATTTTCAGGCGTTCAATTTTTGAATCACAGGTGGGCGTTTCTTGAACCCGGTTTGTTGGGGCCCTTTTTTCTTTTGGTTTTGCATCCCATCCCCGCCCCCATCTTTAGGGCTTTTCCCCACCATTGTCCCTGCAGATTTAGACACAAAAAATCTTAAAAATCCGAAATTTTTCCAAAACCTTCCCCCCCCGGTATATGGGGGGCCCCTTTTGGCCCGGCAGGGGGTTAGATAGGAAATATTTGGGGCCCCCAAAAAGGCAAGGTTTGGTACCCCAAAAGAGTGCCCATAAAGGCAGGCAGGGGTTTTGGGAGCATTGGGGGCCATAAGGTAACAGGGGGGTTTGGTGGGGTATAGGGGGCCCTATGGTAAGGGGTTTAGGTTTTTTAAAGGGGCCCCATATAAGTAGACCCGGCCCGCTTTTTGGGGGGTATACAGGCCGGATTGTGGGGGGGATACGGCAGGCAAATTTTGGGGTTTTAGGAGGGAGGCATAAGGGGGTGTACAGGCAGGAAAAAGGGGGCTGTATAGGCAGGAGGGATATAGGGGCCGGGATAGGAGGGAGGCCCTATAGGGGGCTGAATAGGCAGGGAGGGCCCTATTGGGGCTTTTAGGGCAGGATATGGGGGGATAGGGAGCATAGGGGGGCTATAGGCAGGGATTGGGGGTTTTAAAGGCAGGCATATGGGGGCTATAGGCAGGGAAAATGGGGGGGGATAGGTAGGATAAGGGGGCTAAAACAGGATATGGGGGGGTATTTGGGAAAATATGGGGGCTTTTAGGCAGGCATTTTGGGGGGGAAGGTAGGGGATAAGGGGGGCTATAGGAAAGGCATATTGGGGGGGGTTTGGCAGGCAAATGGGGTATAGGTAGGGAAAATGGGGGGTATAGGGAAAGGCCTTTTGGGGGCAAAAAGGCAGGCATATGGGGGTATAGGGGAGGCTATGGGGGGGCTATGGCAGGCATATGGGGGGGTTTAAAAGGGAAGGCCAAAAGGGGGGCTATAGGCAGGCAGATGGGGGGGTATAGGCAGGCCAAAGGGGGGGTAAAGGGTTTGGGGGATATGGGGGGGTATAGGTAGGGATATGGGGGGCTATAGGGGAGGCATATGGGGGGCTATAGGCAGGCATAAGGGGGGGGATAGGGAGGAAAAAGGGGGGGTTTTGGCAGGCAAAATTTGGGGGGTATTGGGAGGCATATGGGGGCATTAAACAGGATTTGGGGGCTAAAGGCAGGCATATGGGGGGCTTAGGCAGGCATATGGGGTAGATAAAATAAGAAAAAAACTTACTCCACTATTCCAAAGTCCGGGCCCCCATGCGCCCCTCGCCCCCGCATGCTGCCCCCCTGCAGGCCCCCTCATGGGGGGCGGGCGGGTTGGGTGTGAAAGTCAAACCCCGCGCCTCCCCGGGACCAAAGAGGGCCGGGAGGGGGAAGTAACAGAGCGGGCGATCGGGTGCTCCGTCCCCGCTACACCCCAGCGCGGCCTCGAACCCCTCGGGGGCCCGGGGGGCCCGGCGTTCAGAGGGGGGTATGCGGGTCCCCCGCAAACTCCCCCCCCCGCCCAGAGAACTGTTTAAATTCACTGCCGGGGGGCCCCCGGGGCGGGAAAAACCGGGGGAGCGGACGCCCGTAGCAGCCGGGCCCCCGGGGCCCCTAGCGAAAGGGGGGGGGGTAGCAAATTTCTAGCCTTGCTACCCCCGGGGAGGGTTTCAAAACCCGGGGTTTTCCTATGTTTTTTGGGAAAAGGGGAAATGAGTTTTTAATACCGTGCCCTTTTGTTTTTTAAGTCCTTTTTCAGTTTCCCCCAAAAACCCTGGGGTAACTGAGAAAACCAAAAGTGGGGTTGTACCAAAGTTTACGCATGGCGGGGGGTGATGCTTGAATGGGAATTTTTTTCCTTCAGGGCCCCAAAAACCCAAAAACTAATCAAAAACCCCGTTTATGAAAAAGGGCCCAAATTTTTCATCAATTTTTAAAAAACCGATCCAGGAAATTACAAAATTTAATTTTTGGTTTTGGGGGCCCTTTGACACTGACCCCAATTTTTAAGGGTTTGGGTTTTTAACCCAAAATTAAAAAAAATTGTCTGCCGGTGGATTTTGGGGTTCAATTCCCTTTAATTCAATGGAGCTGAACGGCCCAAAACCCTACACAAAATTAGACATATTTTGGGAAATTTTTTTTTGGGTTAAAAGCAGCTATGTTTTTTTTCTAATTCTGTAAAACCCAGTTACAAACATATGACTAATACTTGATTTTCCGGGCCAAATCTTTTTTTAATAAAAAAAAAAAAAAATCCCAAAAAAAAAGAAAATTGACAGAATTTTCCCAAATCTAAAGATCCCCTTTTTTAATTTTTTGTTAAATTTTTACTAAAAATTTTAAATTGGGGTTTATATAAGTATGGTTTTTTCAGTAAAGTGTTTACATTGGGGGGGACATTTAGTAATATAAAAATAATATTATCACCCGTTCCCCGCCCTTTTTTCTGGGGGGGGGGGGGCGGGATCTTGGCACAAACTACTCATGGGGACTTGGGTCCTCTCGCAAACCCTCCTTTTGTTTGGTCCTGTGTGCGCACGATCGCCCCGAGGGATGCGGGAAGAAATCTTACCCATTTAAAGGGACAGTGTCCCAATTAAATGTCTTTGGCCCGTGACCCCCCCTAATTTTGCCTTTTCTAGCACAATTCTTGTTGTATTAAATTAGCTTTAACCCCCGTCAGCTGTAAACCCCTGCTGTTACCCTGCCCAAAACCCGTACTTTAGTGCTGTTTCCCCGGGCCCCTGCAACAACCGTCCCGTTTTTTCCCGCTGCGTATCTGCCAAATGTACCGGTCCCCTACCTCCGGGAATGCATTAACCCTTTTTGCAGCCACCTGGGTGTGAAAGTTACCCGCTACCCTTGGGCCAGTTTAAAAGTCCCGAAATTTAACCCCACCGGAGTTATTCCATTTTATGACATACCCGGGTCCTTTCACTTAGAAAAATGACATTAAAAACTTTAATAAAATAAAGCATCCCCTAAAAGGGGGCTCTGCCTGATATCTAGCACCTGACAGCTGCAGTGGACTGTCAGACGTGTTTTCCCGGGGGGAACTTTTTAAAAAGCAACAAGACCCTTACCCCCCATTGGAGAAGGTTTTTTGGGTTTTCCCCTGGCACTTACCAAAAAACCCCCCCTCGGGTACCTGCTGTAGCTCCCCCTCCCCCTACCAGAACTAGGCCCCCGCCTTTCACCCACCTCTGCCCGTCCCCTTATTTGGGGGACCCCCCCCATCTGTTGTGGATTCCCCAACCAATGTACGATCCCCCTTCGTTTTCAATTTTCCCTCTGAAATGTGCCCCCGGTAGCTTTTTTCCTCCGCCCGCGTCAGGTGAAGCCTTGGGGCCCAGCCTATTTTAAAAGAGGGGATCCGCTGACAGGGGGTTTTTGCAGGGGTTCTGTGCTCCCCTTCCCGAAAAATCTTTGAGCAACCTGGGCACAATACCTACGCTGCATCATTGCTGCTCCAGTTCCATCAAGACGACCCCCATTTTGGGGGCAGGTATTTCCCTCCCGTTTCGACCCCGGGCCCCGGGGAAATTTCATGGAAAAAAATGAGGCCCTCTTGCTGCCCTTTGGGGGGGCCCCCATGGACATATCAAGGTTGGTTGTTTTTGACCCACCCACTACCCTGGGTCCCTCATCGCTCTGGCTCCCGGATTGAATTTCCCCTTTTCGAATGGGGGGTTAGAATTGGCAGATTGTTGGTACAGAGTCCACATAGGATTTTTAAAACTCCAAATTTTAGTGTTGAAAAAAGCCCGTTTTTTGGCAATTTCCCATAGATTTAAAACCCAAATAGGGGGTGCAGCCTTTTTGAGTGAGGATTCAGAAAGGGGGGGAAAAAAACTTTGGAATTTGGGGGGGAAGAAGTCAGTTGGGAGTCCCAAAACCCGAGAGAGCGAAGGGGGTAGAGAGGGGTTGGGTGTGAAGTCCCTGGGGTTAAAAGCGCAAGGGCCCAGTTTACTGTCATTTTTCCCCTGCCTTTTGGGGGATAGCGATAAATATCGAAAAAAGTTGAAATTTGGCACGGTTTTTTTTTTTAAATGAATTTTTCCCCCATTTAGCGATAGGTTTAAAAGTGAAAAACTTAAAGATAAATTTTTTTCAATTTACAATCGCCCTTTTCAGCCCCTTCCGAATTTTGTTTGGCCAGACAAAACCGCTCCCAAAACATAGATGGGGATGAGGGGGGTATACGACGTCAGCAGTGGGCGGTGTATGGATCTCATTGGCTGCAAAAATCACATGACCTCGTTTTATGTATGCAACTTCATTTCCTGTTCAGGCACATTTCTCACTGATCTGACTATAGAGCAACACCTCTGACTGCCGTCCCAATAGCTGTTGTAACAGCTCAAAAAAGCTAGTCTTCTTTTATACAGAAAACGATCCTTCTATTTTTTAAGCTTAGGATATAGTAAGATTAGAGAATTTAAGTTCTAATTTAGTTAGAGAGAGACTTGTAAAGAAATCTAGTGTGTGCAGCCGAAGAGGGTGGAGTCGGGAGGGTCGGAAATGAGGGTGTATATTGTGCAGCCTAGTCTCTCCAGTCCTGAACTCACATGGAAATAGCATTTTTTTAACACTTTGCAGCCAGCAGACATCCCACCTGAGGTGAAATTATACCTTTTGTGTTTGCATTTCTATTAGTGTCTGTGTGTCCCAGTTTTTTGCCAATAGCCCCCTTGTACGCACATTTTTTTACACATTATTTCATAGTAACTGCTGCCTGTTGTCAGTGGTGACAAAACCGCCATATGTAATCCATATAACTGTTCATTACTTCTATTTCACTCAGTGCCTCTCAGTTTGGCGCTAATCATGCACTTGTACTCAAATTGTTTTACACATTATTTCATAGTAACTGCCGCCTGCTGTCAGTGGTGGCAAAACCAGTATTCAGATATTACCGCTATTACAAGTAAGTGAGAACATACATTTATGGGTCACAAAATTGGGAAGTGCTCCCTGGTTCCCTAGAGTCCATCAACATGCATGCAATAATATGCTGAGACCCAATAGTATTAAACTCTGTGAAGTTTTCTTTTATTTCATATATTCCATCACCATACTATTTCAGTTTTACGGCTTAGTTTAAAAGTAGTTACAGCAGTAGCAGTCGTAGTATGTCTCACAAACAAATCAGGTAAATACCTTCAACGAGCGCTCAGCGGCGTCCCATAGATAGGAGAAGCTTAGACAGCCGGACCAAACGCCGCACTCATGCAACGTTTCAGGGGATTCTGCCCCCCTTTTCTCAAGCTATAACCTGCGTGTTAATAGATGACGGACGCTAGCCTGGGCTCTAACCACACCCACTGTAAGTCTGGCCCTGGCAGCTGAACCTCTGTGTTAACAGATGACTGACGACAGCACTGGCTCTTACCATTAGGGGCAATCAGGAGAGCTTCAAATTTCTCTAAAAAATAAGATTTTGAAAAAGGTTATTTCTGTGAGGTTAAGTAGTGTCAAAAAGGGCTCCAGGGCTGGACACAAATTGCACAATTTGAGGCTTAAAATTTTCTGGGGCTCGAGTCATTATGGGGTCGCATCATTTGATCTTCAGGAGAGTCTGTCTCTAATCACTGAAGAAGGATTTGGAGGAAAAAGGAAACCAATGAATTAATTGGCTGAATCACTCTCAAAAGCGAGGAGGGCAAATGTCTTCTCAACTAAGAAGTGTTTTGTGGATGATTAGGACATTTTTTATTATTTATGGGGTGTGCGAATTAATTAACACATCTACACGTGTAAACAATACCTTTTAAACTGCAGGGAGGGGTGTATGTTGTATGTTATGACACTTGAAAAAAAGCAAAATGATAATAATGTAAAACTATAAATAAAACTTCTCTAAATAAATAATGTAAACAAATGTCAGTTACAAAAAAATAAACTAAATGACAGTCACTGTACAAAATAGCATAGTGCCACTTTGCGATCTGTGGTTCAAACAGGTTTAGGGGTCATGCTGTGGTACAGCAGTTCATCTAAAATGGTGGTTCAAAGATTACTTTCTTCCGGCACTTTTTAATCTATGGCTCATGCAGGTTTAGGGGTCATGCCCGGGCTCTCACCGCACCCACTGTAACTCCGGCCCTGCTAGCTGAACCTGTATCTGTGTGGATTTTGGGGTCATGCTGCATTAAAGGACAGGGATAGTCAATATCCAATTCACTAAAATAGTGGTTCAAATACTTGTTTCTTCCGGCACTTTTTATTCTGAGGGTCTATCGAGGACATATTTGCTTTTTTGGGGGTCATTCTGCTGTAAAAGAAACCAATAGTAAAGGTCTTAATGAAAAAAGCATATTTGCCATGCTTCAAGGCTATCAAAATTAACAACAGTTACTGGGTGTTCACCCTTCTTGATCCACGTTCCAAATCAAAGATGCAATTTTGTTCCACCCAAACAAATTGACAGTAGAATGCAGGAATTTGAGACAGGGCTCATTGACCAACTGGACCCCCTATGGCCCTGCCAGCTGATCCTGCGCGTTCCCGGTTGGGACGTTCTTGCTGCCACCACATATGTGATGGGATTTTGGTCCCTGGTGAAAAAAGTGATAGGGGTCTCCTACCAGTTCCCATGTGCCATTTCCAATACCGGTGTCTTGTTTTGTGTAAAAGGGGCCTCTTCGCAGCTGCTACCGCTGTACCCGCTGTGGCTACACTGTCCTCATGTCTCATTGTCTTGCCTAAGATGTAGCACATATCCAGTTTACTGTTGTGGATGTTAATTCCAGCTTCTCCTCACCTGTTTGGGTGTAAGAATGAAGGTGTTCTTCCTCTCCCATAGACTTTAATGGTCATCGGCGATTAGCTGTTATCGAATATCGACATGATAATTACCAATATCTGATATCGACTCGATAACGATTGTTGACACAATCGCTCATCCCTCTCTTGATGTTACAGAACCGGTAGGCATAGGGCACCGCATTAGAACACGTAGATACAGAGCATGGATGGCGAAGACTCCCGTACCACAGGCTAGCCGCCAAAGAGAAGTGTTAAAAACTGAGCACAGCTTCTGGTAGAGACAGGTTGACGGGTAAAGGAAAGTGTTGCTGTTTTCTGCTTACCTGTTTCGGTTCAGAATGCATAAATGTTGCGGCCTACTCATTGCTCGCTGATACTACATATCTATAGTACATCCATAATGCTGCTAAAATGTTAAAATGTTGCAGACTTTCTATTGCAGAATCTACGCTTGATAAATGATTTGTGGCAAAATACACAAAAAAAATTTCTTCTGCATCATTACACAAGAATTATAGATTTTATGCAATAAGTTCTATACAACAAACAAATTTAGAACAGAAAAAAAAAACAAAACAAAAAAAGCTGTTGTAGAAATTTAGCTACTCTGCTACAGTTGTTAGGGCAATTTAAAACTGTGTGATTACCATGGGAACACAGTGTGCTACACAGTTCAGAGAACATTTATCCTGCAGATTTTATATACATGAGTTCAGAGCACCATCTGCATGCTGATTTGCTTGGCAATTCCTTCCCATTCATGTAGCATTACTGTTCAAAAAATATCAGAGCTCCATTACACCAACAAAGACACAGGCTTTATGTGCAAAGCTCTGGTTGTTTATTAGTTGCACATTCCTAAAAATGATTTGCTCACAGATATTATACTGTAGACAGGAGAAAGGTATATTTTCAGTACTTTATTTGCTCTTAAAGGGGCTTTCTCACTACAGCAATTAACTTTTAGCATGTAGGAACAGATCATTGAATACTTTTTCTAAATACATTGCTTTGTTTATTTTGCTTTGGTCAGGAGATAAAGAAAATTAAAATGGTCTAGGTCTAAGACTTTCATTGTTGATAATAGCAACCAGGCAGAGCTCCCCTTTTATTTCAAATAGTGGTTTGAAAAAATGAAAGGGGAGCTCTGTTTGGTTGTTATGGGCAACAAAGATAATTTTCATACACATTCCCCTTGGTGTTCTCTCAAAATAACTAATCATACAACCATTAATGTTTAAACCGCTGGCAATAAAAGTGAGTACACTTCTAAGTGAAAACGACAAATTGTGCCCAATCTGTCATTTTCTCTCCACAGTTTCATGTTACAAGTTCTCAGGTGTAAATGGGGAGCAGGTGTGATAAATTTGGTGTTATCTCTCACACTCTCTCTCATACTGATCACTGGCAGTTCAACATGGCACCTCATGGCAAAAAATGTCTGAGGATCTGAAAAAAAAAGTATTGCTAAAGATGGCCTTGGCTATAAGAAGATTGCCAACACCCTGAAACTGAGCTGCAGCATGGTGGCCAAGACCATACAGTGGTTTAACAAGATAGGTTTTACTAAGAACAGGCCTTGCTTCAAAAGAAGTTGAAGGCTCAGGCTCAGCATCATATCCAGAGATTGAATTTTCTAAATAAATTTATAAGTGCTGCCAGCATTACTGTAAAGGTTAGAGGTGTGTGAGTGGGGAGGGGAGGGGCAGCTTGTCAATGCTCAGACCATATGCCACATACTACATCAAATTGGTCTGCATGGCTGTCATCCCAGAAGGGAGCCTCTTTTAAAGAAGGCCCGCAAACAGTTTGCTGAACACAAGCAGACTAATGACATAGATTACTGGAACAATGTCCTGTGGTCTGATGAGACCAAGAACTTGTTCAGATGATTTCAAGCATGTGAGGCAACTAGGTGAGGGGTACAAAGACAAGTGTGTCTTGCCTACAGTCAAGCATGGTGGTGGGAGTGTCATGGTTTGAGGCTGCATGGGTGCTGCCAACTATGGGGAGCTACAGTTCATTAAGGGAACCATGAATGCCAACATGTACTGTGACATACTAAAGCACAGCATGATCCCCTCCCTCTGGAAACTTGGCCACAGGGCAAGATTCCAACATGATAAAGACCCCAAACACACCTCCAAGATGACCACTGCCTTGCTAAAGAAAATTTGGTGCTGGACTGGCCAAGCATGTTTTCAGACCTAAACCCTATTGAGCATCTGTGGAGCATCCTCAAACAGAAGGTGGAGGAACGAATGGTCGTCATGGAGGAGTGGAAGAGGATTCCAGTGGCTGCAACCTGTGAAGCTCTAGTGAACTCCATGCCCAAGAGAGTTAGGGACTCACCTGTACTGGGATCCCCTTGACGTTATTGGGAGGTGAGCTTAAACATTTTTCATCAAAAACTGTGAACTAAGAGTCCCAGGTTTTCATATTTCCTTAGAAGTAATGCATTTTCAAAAATTCCTATATACCTTTGATTTTTTACTTAGTTTTTAGTGTGCCACTGATATTTGTAATGGATGTATGTTATTGCCTTGCCAGTGTGCACCTATGCTTACGTTTTTCAAAAGATATTCTTGGATGTGCACAGCCTAACAAAGTTTTGTAGTCTATTTGAGGAATGGTAACCTCATTGGCTTTCTGCACTCCGCCTACCTCTTTTAAACCAGTGCAGGATAATTCAGTAGCAAGTTCTTATCACTCCTTGAGAAGTTGGAGTCTGAATAGGCTCCTAGTGAGATAACGTTAGTGTTAGGGACTCACCTGTACTGGGATCCCCTTGACGGTTTTGGGAGGTGAGCTTAAACATATTTGATAAAAAACTGTGAACTAAGAGTCCCAGGTTTTCATATTTCCTTAGCAGTAATGCATTTTCAAAAAATCCTATATACCTTTGATGTTTTACTTAGTTTTTAGTGTGCCACTGATATTTGTAATGGATGTATGTTATTGCCTTGCCAGTGTGCACCTATGCTTACGTTTTTCAAAAGATGTTCTTGGATGTGCACAGCCTAACAACGTTTTGTAGTCTATTTGAGGAATGGCAACCTCATTGGCTTGCTGCACTCCGCCTACCTCTTTTAAACCAGTGCAGAATAATTCAGTAGCAAGTTCTAATCACTCCTTGAGAATTTGGAGTCTGAATAGGCTCCTAGTGAGGTAACATGTTAGTGTTAGGGACTCACCTGTGCTGGGATCCCCTTGACGCTTTTGGTAGGTGAGCTTAAACATTTTTGATCAAAAACTGTGAACTAAGAATCCCAGGTTTTCATATTTCCTTAGCAGTAATGCATTTTCAAAAATTCCTATATACCTTTGATGTTGTACTAAGTTTTTAGTGTGCCTCTGATATTTGTAAGGCAAGTGAGTTAAGGCACTGCTGGAAAATACTGGTGGCCACACAAACTATTGACACTTTGGCCACAATTTGTCTATTTTCACTTATGAGTGTAGTCATTTTTATTGCCAGCGGTTTAGACATTGATGACTGTGTGTTGAGTTATTTTGAGAGCAAACCTAACTTACACTGTTATACAAGCTGTACACTGACTACTTTACATTGTATCAAAGTGTCATATCTTCAGTGTTATCCCATGAAAAGATATAATAAAATATTTACAAAAGTGTGAGGGGTGTACTCACTTTTGAGAAATACTGTGTGTTGTTATTTCCACAACGAGGCATGAACAGAGTTATTTTGCATAAAATATTATCCCCTCTTAATCTCCAGATAAACCCATATATTTATTGGGATACAAAACAAAATCTTTTTAGAGATGCTTGAGGACCTTTGTTTGTCTTGTTCCTTTTTGGTTCTTTTTTTGGATTAAGGCATATCTGAGGTGGTTGTGATTATCTTTGATATTCTACATTGTAAAGTGCTGTGGAATTTGTTGGCACTATAAAAAATAAAGATTATTATTATTATTATTATTATTATTATTATTATTATTATTCCCTTTGGTCACTTATGTTTTTTTGTTTAAATACTTTGGATCCTTATGTTGATGTACAGTATATTCTGTTTTTTATCTTGAGTAATTAAAAGTTATGTTTTATTGACTTACAGTACTGTGAGTTATATAACAAACTCTTTTTAGTTTATTGTTAGTTTATGGATGTTTGACATTGGTCTATTTTTGCTTTAAACGAGTATTGGAGGTTACTATCTCTAGCAGTGTGTAAGATTTATTACTGATTCCTAACAATTTATCCTGCTCATCGTCATCTAGTCTATTTTGATATCTGTTGCTGTTATCCATTTCTCTGTTGTTCCCTATTTGAATATTTTGTTGCTATAGTCTATTGCTATGCTTTTTTATTGCTTCATTCTACTGTCATGCCTCTGGTATTTTCCTATAGTCAGCTTTTATATTTATGTTTTAATATTTATATTTTTTATTTATTTTTATATGCTACTTGGGCTTTAGAAAAGTGGGGAAGATTTAAATAGTTGTTCAGTAAACCAAAAAAGCAAATAAACAAATGCATTGCCTAAGTATTTACTTCTCTCTATGTGAAATTTTTGGGGTAGTTTGTTTTTTTGCCTACTGTATGTGGCCTGACTTAAATGCAGCTAAGCAGCATTTACTGAATAAAAGCTGTTTTTTCTTTGCTCTGTGAAGCTATAAACCTTTAATGAGTTTTGTCTACTTTCTTCCCAATCTCAATCACAGTTCACAGCGCCTTGTTGGAAGCCTCGTAAGGAGGGCCAAATGGATGTGGCTTTAAAGCCTGCCATGAAAAGGCCAACCCCCTTTGGTCACATGTTCTTCTGGGCTCAACACAAAATTGTTTTCTGTGTCCAGACACATGGAATTATTGAGCTTTTTATCATCAACAGGAAGTCCACAGACAATTTGTTGAGCATTGCATAAAACAGAAGTGCATAACTTTGGAAGAGATTTTAGAATTGTTTTGGCCACTGGGAAATATCTTTATGTCTTGCTACCACTAAAGCCAACTTCACCTCCACTTAGAGAAATCATTTTACTGGGGACACTGCGATCATCACAGTATGGGTGTCAATATTACTGAATGGTGCTGTGTCTGTCACTGGAATGTGGTCCCATGGTACTGTTATGCTAGTCCTGTCTCTCTTACTGTTCGTACATATGATTTTACTCCCATTGGATCAGCTTGAAGGCAATGTTTATTGCAATCACTGTTACGGCAGCCTTGTGGTTTCCATTAGTAATGTTGACACCCTGATGACACTGCATCCACACTGTTAAAGGGGATTTATCGCTTCCTCAGTTCGTCTGTTCCATTGTACTTTCAGTTTCTCAGTTCCTCAAATCCAGGGGCGTTTCTTCCCCTCCCAGCTGGGTGTTTCTTAACTGAAAGGGGATGACATCATCCCCCTTCACTGTTCATGCTCGCTCCCAAGTCAGTGTGTTTGTTTGAGATCAGTGTCAGGGGATAGCACATCCCTGCTCTTCCCCCCTCTCTGTCTGAGTCCACATGTCACTGTGTCGTTCCTCTCCCTATTCAGTCTTATTTTGTAAGAGCTGTTTGTTTATATATCAAAGCCCTGAATTCAGTCTAGACAGTCTTCTATGAACTCAGAGCACTGATCTCTTCTCCTCTCACAGCTGGAGGTTTGTTACAGTTGAATCCAGTCTTTTATGAACTCATCTAAAGCAGCACAGATCTGTCTCCTTTCTATGTTTACATGAAGGAGCATTAGGCACCGAGCACAATTCTGCTGTTTTCTGATTGCAGAAGCAGCTGCAGTGTTACTTTGCAGCTCCTGGCTGTGCAGAGTGAAATGTTGCTGGACCCTTATTCTGAGTGAGAGAGGCAGGAAGGCAGGCTCACATGAATAGGACTGGGGGCCAGACAGAATGTAAATTAGTAGAGCCGTCAGCCAATGAAATGAAAGGAGGAGGAATCCGACCAGCACTAGGGAACAGTGTTTACAGAAAACGAAGATAAGGGAGACAGTGAAAACAAGACAGCTCTGCAAATGACATCCAATTGCAAAGTTTCTTGTTTTCACTGTCCCCTTATTCTGAAGACCATTTAATGTAATGATACAACCCCTTTAAGTTCATTCTTATGAGACTGTAAAATGAGGACACTATGATGGCACCACTATTGAGAGCCACTAACATATGACTGAAAAAAGACGTTGCATGCATATGTGTATATTATGAGTGTAGTTCCTAAATATGGGGGAGGAGGAAGTCCTATCCCTTGTGTACTGCTATAGTTAACAGTTGGGCTAACTCTAATGTTCACTTATGTAGTCATGTTCTCTGACAATGATGAGTAATACCTCAAAGCTATATCAGCAGATTATAATAGCTGATGCAATGTGGTGTAAGTTGCAAGTATAAGTAGCTTCATTGTTCTATGGAAAAAACATCAATGACGGAAAAGTTCCATTATGTTCCGTGATTAGAATCTCAGTGGGTTTGCTCGTCACGTACGAAAGTCTCTTTTTGTGTGTTTTTCTTAATACTTTCAATGCTGCTGTTGAGAACATTCCTAAAATAAAGATCTTTGAAAACACGACAAATACGAGAATAGCAGCAGCAGCAGCGTGCGCACGTACAGAGGCGTCATCATGGACTCAGCTGAATACTTGGGTTACTTGATCGCAGTGATTCTATGTTTAAAGTGATTGGAAGTTGTTTAACCGTTTGCTTAAGAAGATGTTAATGATAATACAATTAATGATGCATGAAATTTAAGAACTTGAAAATAGGCCAAGTCATTCATGTGTTATTTAAAGCTAGATATTTTCTGTGGAAAGTCATTAGAGTCCACGATCATGCTTTGGGGTTGGGGAAGGGGGCGATGGTGACAGAGGGAGCCTCCACCCTCTGTCTCTCCCTTAGCTACTGCAGTTGTGATCATCTGCTGCAACTAAGGAGCTAATCGGTGGCGAGCTATAATACTTCATGCGCTGATTGTGCAAGCTCCCTTCGTGAGCCTGCACGATCTCCAGGGACGTACTGGTACGTCTGATTGCAGTAAATAGAGAAATTTTATCCAGCACTCTGAATTGACTTATGCCCGCGGAAGGAATGTTGTAGTCCCGTATACAAACAAAGTAATAAATCCACAGCACACAGTAGGTAATGCAGAATAATTATATTTTATATATAATAATTATTCTGTATTACCTACTGTGTGCTGTGGATTTATTACTGTGATTGCAGTAAATGACATGCAATCAGTATGTATCGGTGCGTCCTTTTTTGTGAAGAGTTTAAAAACTATTTTAAGAAGTTTTGGTCATGTTTTAATTTTGAATCAATATTTTTTAAAATCCTAAAATCCTGCAATTTTTACTGTAGCCACTAGACCTCATTATAGTCTAACACTTCCTGTTCTGTAGAGAAAACGTTTCAGCAGTCTCTTTTACATATAGCAGGATTACACTGAAAGGTGACACCAATGTGTTTATAGATAACAGAATCCACCATTCACAAAATGAGAAACTTCTCTCCCTTTCCTCCAGGTCACAGAGCATGTCTAGAAAACTCTCCTATATAAGTCAATGGGTCTGCTTCTGCTCACAGACTCCTTATGCCCATGTAAGTGCTGTAAATGATCTCTCTAAGTGCTGTTAAAAACAGCTCAGACAAGATGGCTGCTCCCATAATCATATACAGACAACAGAAATAAGCAAATCTACAATCAGGAAGTTAAAACAGAAGAAATGAGTATGTATTAGGATCTCATTTTAATAATGAAAAAATATACTGTATATTGCCAATAGATTCCCTTTGAGGACAAATCAAAGTATACATGCACTTATGCAACCAATTTTTTTTTTTATTTCTCCAGTGCATCTAACATAAAAAACAAAATATTCTACTATTTTTTGTTCACAGCTCCAAGGCAGATGTATGTGTCTCTGTGGTAACAGACTACACATAAACCCTCGGTGCTTTGTGATATCATAGCCCGAAATTGAAGAGTTCCATATCCATAACCATTTACACACAATAATCTGAACAGAAGTTGTGCACAATGTGATCTTTTTTAAATTAACACTGTTGGCAAATTTGGACAATTTTTTATGATCTTTGTAACATGTTTTATTTTGACCAACTGGGTTTACCTCCACTTAACACATGGGTATGGTTTTATCTACTTGTCTACTTGTCTTCTTAGGGTATGTTCACACAGCGTAATTGCGGCATGCATTTTGGGGCGCCTCAATTACGGTAATTAATAGCTCTCGTAGAGAACTATGAATTACGCCTCGTCTCCCCAGGCGTACAATATGATCTTATCGTACGCCCAGGGAGAGCTTACGCTGACAATGCATGTGAGTGGGGCCAACCCCTCCCCCCCCCCCCCCCGTGTTTTGGAAGTACGCGCTGATCAACACGTGCATCCAAAACACCCAGCATATTGTGGCATTTACAGTATGTGACCCAATAAGCTGTGTGAACATACCCTTACAGGTAACCTCCTTTTAGAACGGAACTAACACAACAATAAGCTGGTGATATTTTTTGGGGAAGCCAATCAGGCTTTCCCCCTACATGGTGGCCATTCAGATGAATATACAGTATCTAATAAGGTGTTTATTTGTTTTTGTGTTTATTTGGGTCAATCCTTCATGGCATCCATATGACCTAGCAGGACATGTCGCTATGGATTGTCTACATGAGACAACCCCTGTTATGAGTGTCAGATCATTAAGATTGGGGAACACTCATTTTGGTGCCTTAAAAGTTGGAGCCATTCTTGAGTATATTTGGGGTGGTGATTCTGAAAATGACACCCACTATCCCTATCATATCTAGTTTTGGAGATCCAGCATTACCACCTTATCAAGTATCTGCTGCTGAAAGTAGTAGTCACTAGTGTTGAGCGATTGCGTTGGCTATCGAGATCGAGCGATAGTCGATAGTCGGCCGCTATCGATAAGGTTTTTCGATAGTGAGCATAGATTATGAGCGATTACCATTAAAGTCTATGGGAGAGCAACCAACCCCTTCATTATTACACCCAAACAAGGCTGGAGAAGCTGAAATTAACATCCACAACAGTCAAATGGATACGTGCTACATCTTAGGCAACCAAATTAGGTTATAAAAGTCACAGAAAAAAAGTCACAGGGCCATTTACTATCCCTGTCTTGTAACCCCAGCCTGACCCTTAAACCTGCATCACCCACAAAATTTAAAAAATGCCAGAAGGCAGTATGATTTGAACCATCATGTTACTTGAATGGACAATTTAATTTCCCTGTCCCGGAACGCAGCATGAGCCCCAAAACCCGCATGACTCCCAGATTTAAAAAAGTGCCGCAAAAAGGAGTCTTTCAACCACCATTTTAGTTTCACTGAACATTGACTATACCTGTCCTGGACCACAGTATTACCATCAAACCCTGTTGACCCCCAGATTAAAAAGTGCCGGGAAAAGGAGTCTGTATCTGTTATGTTTTCGTATAATACACGAAATTTTTTGCACCTTTCAATTCACCTTGGTGACTATAGAATTGCTGTTTTAAGATTACGTGGATGCTGCGTCAATGAAAAAAGCTGGGTGCGCAAAAGTCAAAAACGAAACGTATGTTTTCGTATAATACACGGTATTTTTTGCACTTTCAATTCACCTGTGGTGACTATAGAATTGCTGTTTTAAGATTTAGGGGAAGCTGGTCAAATGAACAAGCTGGGTGCGCAAAGTCAAAAAAACACGTATCTGTATGTTTTCGTATAATACAGGGTATTTTTGCACCTTCAATTCACCTGTGGTGACTATGATTGTGTTTTAAGATTTATTGGATGCTGGGGCAATGAAAAATTTGCTGGGTCGCAAAGTCAAAAAAACGTAAACTGTGATGTTTTCGTACGATACACGTTTTTTTGGCAAAAAAAAACCTGGTTGACTACAAGTTGCTGGTTGTTTTTAAACTGCAAGGTGGAATATTAAACAGTCACAGGGTAATGGGAAAAATTGGGAAATAAAACCCCCAATTGAAATATACTGATAATAAAAAGGGAGTTTTGAAAAGCTAAAAAGAGCCTGCGTTATAGAATGATTTTACCAAATATAATTCGGCTGCCAATACCAGGAATTTTTAAATTAGCAAACTGTTTTTTTTTAAGATTTCCCATAAATGTCTCACAAAAGTTTTGGTGAATTTTATCCAGTGTTTTTTATAGATAGAGCTTGTCTGTGTTCGCCCGCGGGGCCCCCCCCCCCCCCCCCCCCCTCCCACCGCCGTGAATTTACAGCGGTGATTCTGCTTTAAAATTCTTGCTAACTACATAAAATCTTCAAATCTCTTATCTAACTAAATTGGGAAAGGGTCACAGCTAATAGTAGGGTTTCTCTGTGCAGAAATTTGACTAATTTCGCTGAGCTGTTTGGCCACAGGCAGAGCGCAGGTCCTATCCCTATGAGACGCTGAGAGAACTGAGGCGAAACAGGAAACGCTGTTCTATGTAAAAGAGGTCATGTGATTTTTCCGCCAATCGCAAAACCCTTACACATCCCAGTCATGACGTCGCACACACATCTCACCCTGCTCTATTCTGTAATTGATTTGCTGGCTGCCAAAAATTATAGGAAGCGCCGAAAAAGGCGCGATCTTAATTGATGATGCTAGATTTTAACCTTAATTATCGCATGATCTGGAAATTTCGATCACCATAAAAACCTTGCCGATTTCAACTTTGTCGATAAAAATCGCTCAACACTAGTAGTCACTCAATATTGTACTAAAGAAATGTTGGAAATTCATGTGAAACAGAAAAGACAAATTTTATAACATTTAAAGAGCACATGCAAACAAAAATATTAATGTGCTTGAGTAAATTCAATTATATTAATCCGTATTACATATTATAAAGAAATTAATTACAATAATGTAGAATTATGTAATCAACATCTCACAAACTAGAGCTGCTAGAACAAAATAGGTGGTATTTTCAGAATCTGCAGCACCCAGAATAAGGTCAAAACTTCTAGGCACCCCCAAAAAAATTTTTGTCCACCCAGTATAATTATTGTATTAAAAATTGCTTGCTTATTATCTTCCTTACTATAGTCAAAGGCATGATATAGTGAGTGAATTTCATAGTCACACCTCTGGAATCAATCTATATTCATATATTCTGTAACAGGAACTTTAAGAAGTAGCTTGGATCACTCAGTGCCCACATTAATGTTCCCGTTATCTGTAATAAAAACTAAACATGCAGATTTGACACTTGATATATGAAAATCAGAGGCAGAGTCAGTCACCTTCCAGATATGCCTCATGTTAGATTCCCAGAAATTGTCCTCCTTGTCACATTATAGTGACAATTGAAAAAGTTCAAATTAATTTAGGGAGATCATAATATGTCAGTGTAGTAAACCAGTATCCACAATATCGGTACATTTGATATCTTCCCCTCAATATATAAACAGAGTGAGGAAGTCTAAGCAATACGACTCATCTCTTGGGGCATACCAACTATACCGACTATATTTTTTTCAAATACAGGCAGTTTTATTACATAGAATTTACTTTTATATAAGTTTGTGGTACTTTGAATTAGTCTATGTTCACAGTACATTGTTCATTCTGTTTTTATATGGATCCGTTGTATCTGTTCCAAATGGATTCATGGATAGACTTTTACTGTACAATAAACCAGATTTGTTGGGTTTCAGCAAAATAAGAGATGGTGTCATGTGGAAAAATGCAGATCTGGACTGAAACTAGTTAAAGGCAAAATGGATACTTTTAGATATGAAGAAAAAAAAGATCAATTCTGTCATGCATAGAGGGGGTCATAAATTCAAACTTTCTAATAACTGTTACACTGGCAAAATTCAACGAATCCAGGCAGGAGAGTCTGTCGGCACATTCCATCTATCAGGCACTTTGCGCTTTTTAAGGTTGTTCCTACAGAGTTTATAGGTTTCATGAAAGAAATACTCTGTCACTTTCCCGGTCAGACTGTCTGTATTTAGCATACCGCTTTGTGGTTATTCAAAATCTGGGGTTTTTAGTTACTAATTAGTTTAAGTTAGGCAGAAGCTCTCCAGAACTGCTAGCAGGAGTTTTTTATCTGATCCTCAAAAAAAAGTCCTTTAAATTTGTGCTGTTTACTTTGGATAAATCAAGCTTTTTACTGCCCAGCAGCACAGAGGCTGCAGCGACCTGTGTGATGACGTCACCCCCGCTATCACATAGAACAAACAGCAGGGGGGAGATATGTACACAGGTCGGTTACTGAGGGAACAGAAATAGCCAGGGAGGTGATTCATTCACTTGTATCTCCTTAACAAAAACAGATGAACAAAGCAATATATTTGGAAAATGTCTTTATTTTGTGCTCCCTACCAATAAGAAAACTATTTCTTCTTGTAGCCGCGAGACAGAAACCCCTTTAAGGATATTCAACATAAGCTTTTGACAGGACCTACACCCCTGTCTTGACCACACGTCAACCTCTTCCCTCAAAAGGATTTAACTGTATGTCCATATTGTGAGGCATTTCACACAATTGAACGCATAGTTTTGTCCCCTGAATGGCACAGGAGAAAACTGCCAGTGTCCAACAGCAATGACAAAGATTGGAACTAGCTCTGATTCTTCTGAAAATCCTGAACTAAACAGCTTTTCAAATGTTAAGCAAATTAATTATTCTCATTAATATGGTTATTTTTTGCCAGATTTGTCTATCTCTTCCTTTGGCTGCACTAAAGGGGAATTCTCACCTCATGATTAGCAGTAAAGAATATTATTATGGGCGACTTTAACTAACCAGACATGCAAATGGGAATCGCTGAAGAAGCATGTAGCTCTCGCAATAAAGGAAACAGGTTTTTGGTCAATAACTAATGATAAATACCTATTGCCAATGGTTAGCAGGGAACCGCACTAGAGGTAAAGGCCCTTCTAGACCTAATATTAGCTAATAGAACCTAACAGAGTAACAAAGGTTCAGTTTGGAGGGTCACCTAGGAATATGACCATAGATACAGATAAATTTCCGTTAATCCTTCAATAGAGTTTTTTTGTCAAGGAGCCCACAAAAACACTGAATTTTAGGAATGGCAAAATTTTATTCTGCTTAGGGAGGGCCCTAAACCGTATTGACAGGGTACAAATGTGTTTAAATATGTCATAAACTAATACTAAATGGAAATTTATAAAACATTCCTAGGCTACCATCTGTGAGAGGTACATACCGTATTATGGTCATGCAAAAAAATTAGAAACAGGAAAAAAGTCTCCATGTGGATCAACATGGATGTAAAAGAGGCAGATAAAAAACAAAAAGAAGATCGTTTCACCAACTAAGGATTATTCTATCACAGTAGGGCATTGTAAGAGGCACTAAGAATCTATAGTGAAAAAATACAGTGAGTAAAATAAGGAGCTATACTGTCAAGCCGCAGGCAGGAGCTCATAGAAAGATAAAACGTAACCCCGAAACTCTATAATAAAACCCTATATAAAAAGTAAAAAGATTAAAAACTAAAAAGATAGGTCCCTTTGAAAAAATACTGAGTGTATAGACAGATATAGGGCTGATGAGAAAACAGCACACGGAAATAATACTTTTTCTTCCACATTAATTAACCGAGTAGGATGACCATCCTGTTGAACAGAGAGATGTGTAAACTCCAACTTAAAAGTTTCGTGTCTAACCCAGGAAAGAAGTGCAGCTCCGACTTCTGGAAGATTAAAACTACAAAACCCCAGTCCAGATGGCATACACCCACAGTGTCCTAAGAGAGTTAAGTGATGTCCATAGATAGTGCCCCTAATCTTAATATTCATGGACTGTCCTAATAACGGGGTAATGTCCCAAGGATTGGCGCATAGCAAATGATGGGTTCCAATAATTTCCAAGAAGGGGTCAAAAAGTGATCCATTGGAAACCTATAGGCCATAAGCTTAGACCTCTGATGTGTAGGAAATGAAAGATAAGAACGGAATACTCGGTGCGAGAAGCATATCAGCTGTAGTATCTCCCGTGAAAATAAATGTATAACGGCCGTTCACCAGCATGGTTTCATCGAAGGATCGGTCCGTCAGACTAATCTCATCAGCTTCTATGAGGAATGTCAGTGCTAGACTTGGATCGTTAGGTGGAGGCAGCTGGATGTTCATATATATAGATTTTTTCTAAATGCATGTAGATCGACGGGTGCCACATAAAAGGTTGGTAAAATAAAATGAGAATGCTTGACTGGGGGGACAATGTGTGCAAAGGGTATGTAACTGGCTCACTGATAGAAAAACAAAGGGTATAGTCATAAACGGAACATACTCAGACAGGATTTCGCTGAAACTGGAGTGGGGTAACCACACGGGATAGCATATATGGGCCCAATCCTCCTTTAAGACTATTTTTCATTAATGCTCTTCTACAGGGAATACAACAGTAGAAAAAACATCTTTTCAGGACTATACAACTAAGCACGTGTAAAGTAATCAAACACACACGCGTTAAAATCCATTAACTAAACAAAGGGCTCTGGACTAATGAAGGAGGCCTGGGCAGTGAATATGTCAGATGGAGGTTTAAAAACACTGATAAATGCAAATTTATGCACTGAGGAAGAGAAATCCATTACAAGATTACATGTTACTGGAAAAACACTGGGTAAAAGTGACATGGAGAAGTACTTTGGGAATCCTGGTTGGACAGTAAAACTTAATTGTAAGGCAGCCCAGTGTCCAGCTAGCAGCAGCCAGAAGCAAATAGGATACATGTGGTGCA
Organism: Phyllomedusa bahiana; assembly: GCA_025379985.1. Taxonomy (NCBI): domain Eukaryota; kingdom Metazoa; phylum Chordata; class Amphibia; order Anura; family Hylidae; genus Phyllomedusa; species Phyllomedusa bahiana. Next base: position 27,314 of record JAODAL010011726.1, read on the forward strand.
TTAAAGGGGCATGAGTGCACAATGATGAAACATTATTCTCCCAAGTATAGCAGATTCACCTGGTTCTAGACCAACTACCATTCCACAAGGATTTCCCATGAAAAAGGGCACGCAGTGCACGCATGCACTACCAAGTACTAGCAAGCGACCTGAACCACCTTCGGTCCCCATGCTCTGCCCCTCCAACGTCTGCCAGTTTAGTTCTCACCCTACCCCCTGCCCTCAATTCCCCAACTTGTAACAAACTAAACTTCTCCCTCCTTCAACTGTGTTACCCACCAACCCACATGATAACCCACCCACAATCTACCACACTAGTGCTCACTATCCCCAGATAATTATTTCACCCAGTTCAGAATCGAAGACGACAAGGGGGCAATCCTTGGTTACGACTATGAGAACGAGAAGTTTCTACATAAACATAGTCAAGGTATTCATCTAACTGAAAAGAGCCAGTTGAGACACAGTCAATACTCTGCCAGATGGACCATTTCATGGGGTGAATTCAATAACCAAGGTTCAAAAAGGGTCTGATCATTTCTGGAGCATAATAATATATACAAGATAGAGTAGTGTAGTATTGAGGAGAGGGGTCATAGATCCATTATTTTTCTGATTGCCAATTGAGTCAGGAAGGAATTTTTTCCCTAAAATGAGGACAATTGGCTTCTCTTCTACTTATGCGTCCATTGTGGGGTTTTTGTCCTTCCTCTGAGGATCAACACCTTAGCACAACAGGCAGAACTAGATGGACGACCTGTCTTTTTTTTAGCCTTACAAACTATGAAACTATGTATCAATAGTAAAATTACGACTATTAACAAACACATTGTTGTTCTTCTTTTGCTTCCTTTCAGAGCTAGAGTGATTCTTACCTCCTGCTTGTGCACACAAGCTTCTTTAGGTTACCAACCAACTCTTCATGCTCTCTGCTCTAGAGAAGTGGCAGCATGGTCAGGAGGGAAAAGTCTCTTCCTGCTGTTTCTTATCAGCTATACTTCCAGATTCTTTGTGCCTCTTATAGGCCAGAACCTGTTTCTATCTCAACTTCATGACCTTAATTTGGACTATTAAATCATAGTGGCCTATTCTTTATTTTACTTTCAGATTTGTTTGATAGTTAGTTTAGTTGCCTTAATAGTGTCCACTGGGTGCTCACTACAGTGGTTTTATTCTATCTTTTCAATTAATTTGTAATTTCTTACCCATTTCTTTAAAGTTCATCTTTTTTAAATCTTATACAAGAGGAATACCCAACTGAAATGCACACGCCCGGAGCCGATATAAAAAACATAAGCCCCCCCCCCCACCCATTCTCCAAAATTAGTACCCAGGCCATCACCTATACGAAAACCAAACCCATTCTCCCCCCCGTGGACCACATGAGAATAAAAACTGTCATAATGGTCAAGCATACAATCTTATGATGCCCCTAGCAAACCGATACACAGCACCCGTTCCCGTTTCATTGATATGCTCCTAAAATGATGAAAGGAGAGCTCTGCTTGGTTTGCTACGGGTCAACAAAGAAAGTCTAGACCAAGACAGTTTTTCATACATGAGGCCCTGAAGTCTTTCTTTGTTGCCAAGACAACAAACAGAGCTCGATCCCCATATACATTTTCATAAAGATGGTCTAAAAAAAAGTGATTGGTTTCTATGGCAAGCAAAGAAGAGTCTTAAACCTAGACAGTTTTCATGACAGTCCACCTATTATGTAATAAATTAAAAATGATAGAATATTAATCAGATCCTATGTCCCCAATACACAAGGCGCAGCGGTTTTTTTTATTTGTGTCAATTATGCGGCAAAAATTCTCTTGAGATCGGCCCATAGCTTGCTGCAATGGTAAATAACTGGTAGTGTATGTATACCAAAACTACCTAGTGCAATATATGCAGGGCACGACACGAAATGTAAATGAACACAGTAGTAGCAATGATGATCCTGCGCGCCCCATAACGCACATGGCCTTTACTTAAAAGGTGCAATACATACACCTGGAAATGGTTCCGTATGACGCCAAGAATGAGTGAATACATTACACTAGCAATGATATGCAATGTCGTCATGGATTTTGCGCCATGTGGGTGGGGCCCTTAAGGCGCATTAAGTTACTAAGCAGGTATAGGCCAGATGGCAGAATTTTGAAAGGATCATAATTTCAGGCACCACTTTACACTGATAAATGTGCCCAAGTAAACTGCTGTGCGGCAAATGCCAATTTTTGGACACGGAATGTGGCCAGCTGCCTATTGGATCAGACTTAAACAACTCTTTAAGAGAGAGTTCTTAATGTGCCTGTATTAGTTCTTGCTCTTAAAACAGGTATGTTTGGCTACATAGCTATATTGAAGTCACCCTGAATTATAACATCTCCCTTTTATTGCCTTCTGAGCAATTTCATCAACCAACAGACCATCATACTCCTCAGATTGCCCTGGAGGTCTATTATCACGACTATTTCAACATCACGCCGTCACACTGTGGGAAGCCTCTTTTGTTTGCATGTGAGCATAAAGCCATTTCTAGCTATTTGTGCCAATTTTGAATTACTGTTGATTTCAGACTATTCTTGGTATAAGTGGCCACTCTATCACTTCTTCTGTCTACTCTGTCTTTCCTGAACAATGTGTGTTCAAGTAGGGGTATTTCTCAGTCATTACAATGCTGGGACCATATCCTATCACAACCAGACCAATAATACCCCTGGATATGTTAGCCATTAGTTAGCAGAACATGTTGCCAAAGCTACTAATATTAGTGCACATTATATGAAAAGCATTACTATTATGTTGTGTTTTATATGTTTCCTCAACATGAACCACATCTTCATCACCTATGTTTTCCCAGAATACCGACCACAGTTTTTTTATCCTAGACTGGTTGAGGGCACTTTCACAAGGCTTATTCTTCCCATGCTGATTGGCGCCAGAGACTGGCTTCTGCGCAGCCGGATTTAGCGCTGCGTACGCGCCAATGCCGCGGCAAGCAATAACGGTAATCCACTGCTCCTCAATGCGCTCCCCTAGTGCTCTCCGTACGCGCCATTATGCCCCTCCGCACAGGTCCAAGCCGCCGCGGGGGAGAAACTGAACATGCACATATAATAACTGGCGCGGTGGTACGGGATCTGTAGAGCTCCCTGAAAACCAAGCATTATGTCCTAGGGGGGTGCCGGGAGGCGGCGCCCGTCCTGCCGCGCTCCGGCCCCCGCGCCCTATATTTCACGGTGCGGATTTGTGCTCTCAATTGCGGCAGCACAAATTCCGTCAGTGAGAAAAGCCGTGTGAACACGGGGCCGGACCGTAAAGGAGGGACATACATCAAAACCTACATTCCTTCAGATTTCTGACCACATATTCCTAGTCTGAATGTCCTGATCCAAGAAAAGTGGGAATTCTAACCAAGTACATACCAAAATGTAAGGAGCAAACAATCTCGTCTTTATATGTTCTTAGCTCCTTATTAGCGCACTTACTAACATTGTGACTACCTAACTTCAGTTTTACACCATTGTCTTAGCCCCACATTAACCCCTTTCCTCGAATGGATGTAACTGTATGTCTGTCAGGATCCGTATAACTGGGCAGACCCTTACCGTTCGTGGAAGAGCGACGTCCAGGCAAGAGTTAAACCGTCAGGCCTGGGCCATCACACCTGGGGAGAAGTGCGGCCAGAAGCTCAGGATGACAGCCTGGCAGCTGTCTCCCAACAAGGGTGTGTCACTCCAGGCCAAATCAGAGGTCTTAGGACACTGTCAACAATCTTGCTGCTGGGGCTGCGAGTGTCAGGCAGAGCATTTAACCCTTTAAGGTCGAACACCTGTGAAAAGATATTAATGACCACTTGCGTTCAAACACACACAACAGTTTGAAACTTCTTTTATTTTTTCAATGACGCAGTTGTATGAGACCTCGTTTTATTGGAGACAAGTTGTACTTTATAGGGGAATAGTTTAAATTCGCTTATAAATAATTGCAGATTTTTTTTATTTATTTTTTTTAAATTTCGGTTTTTGAATTTTTTTTTTACACCATTCACATTTCACACTTAATAACTTGAAAGTATTAAATTCCAACAGGTAATTACGGTCGATGAGGACACCTAAAATGTGTAGGATATGTTTTTTTGTGTGTGTTATAATAAGCCCAATTATTTTTTTATTAAATATTAATTTTATTTTAATATTTATATATTTAATTCATTTTTTGTACGACTATTTTTTTTTTTTTTTTTAAAATCCCTAAAGGGAGACAGTTTTAACAAAGCAAAAACAATATTTTTTTTTTTATAAAAACACAAAGTAATTGAATTGCAGCAAATTAATAATCAGTTAACACTATTGACACAGGGGGCAAGATCTTGTTACAGCACACTCATTGTGTGACCAAGTCACTGGGCTTCATACACAAGAGACTCTGGGGCCACTCTTAGGTGACTGGGTCTCAAAAAGCAATTGGAAGAATACAAATGGCCCAAAAGGAATAGTGTATATAGTCAAAAAATAGGATAAAACGACTGGAAAAAGGACATTAAAGACACTTAACTTTAAACTATAGTTCGTGCAAACCTGCACCTCCCCCCTACCCACCCCCCCACCACCCCACTCCCCTCATACCCACACACGTCCCCCCCCCACGAAACAAACTACCTAGCAAAACATAGTCAACACGAACCCGATATAGGTGACGGGACCCCCGCGAGGAGCCAAATGGGACAAAATTCCCAATTCAACCCAATAACACAAGAACAAAATACCAGTGCAAAAATAATACAAAATAAAAGCACAAGGACCCCCCTTATAAACCAACACCAAGCAATATTACAACATAGCGGTCCTGCAAAACGATCCCAATAACACCGGCACTAGTCGCAATATTTAAGCCCAAACAAGCGTTTCATACCGCCGATGAATAAGGGTCTGATCCTTGGGCAGAGGAGAAAAGGACATAGTTCCTACCAACTATAGTAATGGGGGGGGGGGGGGGGGGGGAGGGGTACCAAGTACTTTAATATAATCCAAAACAGGAATTTAGTACTAACAGACAGCTTATTGGTTAACATAGGGGCGAAGCAAGATAAAGTATATATACACCCTGTTTATATATGCAATGCATTAGTTATCTGAAGCAGATAGACATATCACGACTTTTTGAGGGGGCGCTTAATTGTCAAAAGGAGACCCATACGATTCTCCATTCAGAACAGACTCCCTAGACAGAAAGATTGTCATTTTACTTACAGTCAAGCTGACAATTGATGAACTAGAAAGAGCAGATAGATTGCCAACCCAAGACCTAATACCTAGCGATGCCATGAATAATGCTATCAGGCAAAGTCTAAATAAATCCAAACCAAAAAAGATCAATCTGCACGATAATCTGTAATAATTTCCCATTATCCCGTGCAAACCCCTCGCCCGGGCCCCACATCCAACACCACCCCACTAAACCTAACAATCCGGGCCCAACCCTCTCTCCGTAACCAGTGCGCACGACAGATACCAGATACGCTCAGATCGCTTCTTACATTGACGCGGCGTCTCAGTCTGTCCAGAGCGCTGCCATCATGTTGCGGACGTCTGACTTCATCGACGGCGCACTCTAGTCAGCGCAATCTTATTAATCTTAACCTAGCCTATAGCCACCGCTCGAACAAAATCCCTAGACATCATGGACTGCAGAGTGTCCCTCCGGTCCCCAACCATGTAAAGCCGCATCAAATACATAAGACAGGTAGCCTAGAGTCTGGCCAGTCTATGTTTAATAAAGCGCTCTGCGGCATCAGTTATTTAGAGATTAAACCGTTGAACAATAATGTTGTTAATTGCACAGTTGTTTTTCCTTGGTATCATGGCTCGTAGCGAGAGCCCGCAGAAGACCCGTGCAAGGGTTTTCACTGTAGAGCTAGCTGTGAACGCCTAAAATGGATTGAACAGTGCAGGACATTGCCTGATTGTAGTGTGAGGTGTGGACTGCCTTTTGTTCCTTGTTAAGAATATTATACAGATCAAAAAAAGTCACATGTGCCCATCATGATAACTGTTCGTAAAAAGTAATGTTATTGTGCAAAAGGATATGTTAAAAAAATTGATACATTTGGGATCAGTGCAAACTTTTAAAACCTAATAAGAAAAAAAAAACAGTGACAGAATTGTTGTGAAAAGAAAAGTTAATCAGTAAGTTGCATCACGAGTTTCCACGAATGAGCCTCACTTATGATGTATGTTTTGGTAAGAGGAATAAAAAAAGATTAGGTCTCGATCCACAGGAGTTATCAATAGATCATTTAAGCCACACCTTTGTAATGAGTCTCATAAATAGTAGGAAATGAGTCTCATTACAAACTGTAGGTAATAATCACTTTATTGTTCTCTGGAAAGGGATAGATAAAATTAGATTGGACCACTGGGATATACACAGCAATAAACTGAGAAGCATACAGGTGAAATCTTTTTCTGACATCTGTCAATTAGGGAGAATTTTCTTTTCACACTTTATCATGTTATTGCTCATAAGAATTTCCACCCATGATCTTAAGAGAAGAAGAATTATAACTAAGAGACAGTAATGATCAAGTAAGAGCGCTTCAGCCAAATAAGAGACACCCAAACCACAAAAAACCCACCCCATAAAACAGATGCCTACGCACTTGTCAATGGAGATGAGTTGTAAGTTTCCCTACAAAAAAAGATAAGGATTAAAACTTAGCAAATGAAATCCGGGAGGGATAGCTCAAGCTCTATTTCCATCATTATAATAGATACCTATCATTGTTTAATCTAACAGTTCGAGACTTGAGCCGTTATACAAACTGACTTTCACTGAGAATTAAAGGTTCTTGTCATAACACCCATCCAAAAACCTAAATCATAGACTAATTGAAGGGAAAAACAAAACCTAACTATAGAAAAATATCCTTTGAAAAAAAATATATTTTAAGTTTCACAGATCCAAAGGTTTAACATCACACAGATTACTAGTAATCAAAAAAGAAAAAACACATAAAATGCAAGCAGGATTTTGTAGTGCTATCTATATATGGGTTATATTACTCACGCAACCAATTGCTCATTCCTTCAGGATTTTTTTGGTGTAAGCTCCAATCTTCTGGCTAATAGCTCTGATATTTGTTATTATTGTTTTAATTATAATTCCTCTCACAAGCAGGGGAAAATAAGGACACAGAGAACTAATATTCCCTAATAGTACCCTGCCTACACAGCAGGGAAACCGCCCCAAAAGGGGCGCCCCCACCCTAGAAGGCTTACCTTGTAAGCCCCTGCACTATTGTCCCAGTGTGTTTCCCCGTATAAAACAAGAAAATGGGGTCCTCATCTGTTACTCAAAGGAGCCGCTCATCCTGGCGCATGTAAAGAGCTGTACAGGACATATAGTACCGCACTGTACTGTAGAGAGGCGCTACATTCTAGATAGATCATGCAGAAGCTAAAAATGTATCATTTGGAATTATTTTTGAAAAATGCTCCAGATATTGTGGTTAGATATGTATGATTTCTTCTAGCACCAGAAAATTTAAAATAAACTTTATTCACATAAAATTAAAAAACTTTTGGCTCTCATCCATTGACGCATTTCTAGTAATAGCTCTTAGATGTAGAGTTGTTATGGCACTCCCTGATATTCTTTTGAGCCTCTCTCAGAACCTCCCATGCACTCTGTTCAATACTGATGAAAAGGATGTGCTGCTAGTGCCCTTTTTCTTGTCAACTGGTCTGCACAATGCATACACACGAATTCTAGTGTTGGGACTAAGCAATTAAACATGTATTCCCTAGCAATGGACACAGAGGATGGACATTCTGAGAGAAAATCAAAAAGACCACGGGGGGCTCCAAGTGTGAAACAGCAAAATCCAGACAAATTCCAAATGAAAAAAATGCTATGTTTTCTGTGATGTAACAAAGTAACTAAATATTCAATCACAGAACAATAGATGAAGTTTCCTACTTATTTGTCAACCAGAGCAGAGAGTTACTACATAGAACATGTCTTGCTCTGGAGGACCTGTCATGCTTTGATTTTCTCTGTGGTTGTGCTGTAGTTTTGGAGATGCTCGGACCCAGCTGGCTGGACACCACAATTTGGTCCTTGCCTTTTTCTGCTTCTATAAAATGTAAATGTTTACTTGTTCAATATATCCCCCATTGTGGCATCATTGTCACATGACAATCAATGTTATTTTTTGTCACTGATCAGTGATTTTGATGATGGGAATACTAAGTTTATCATATTTTTTGCTTTATTTTAGAAGGGCGAATTTCTCAAAATTGGGTTTCTTACTTCCCCAAATTTTCCCCAAAAAAAAATAAATTGGGCCCCAAATTTACTTCGGGACGAATCGTTAAAAAACACTATTTCCCAGGCTCACAGGCCTGAAGGGCGTAGAACTTTTTTCCATGTTTAAAATTTGGGGGGAGTTGGTTTGGTTTATAAATGTTTTTTTTTATTGACACCAGAGAGGCCCGCGCCTTTGAATCGTTTCATCAAAAATTCCCCGGGCTTTTAAGGGGGGCAAAATGACCAAAAAAAAAAGCGGAAGTTCCTGAAAAGTCATGCACGAAAGCGGGAAAAAAAACAATGAGGTCAGTGGAAACTTGGGAAAAGTTAGGACGGGGGGCCACACAGAGGCGGGCAGTGCACAATAAATTTCTGGGGTCAAAAACAGAGTAGGCCACAGAGTGAAAAAAGCACAGTGTGGGGTACAGCAACACACATTGGGTTCAACAGGGGCCAAGACTTTCTGGGGGTGCAAAACATATAGCCACAGAGGGCACAATCAAAATTTGGGGGTCTAGCAGTACACATGGGGTCGGTTTTGGGAAAATACTTGGAGGGGGAAAAAAAAAAGTAGCACAAGGGGGCACAATGAAAAGGGGGAGGTGGGGGCAGCAGACATGAGGAAAGGTGGCACAATGAATTTGGAGGTGGCAAAACAGTATGGCCACAAGTGGCACAAGACAAGATTGGGGTATAGAGTACACATGGGGAGGTGTGGCAATACTTTTGGGAGGGCAAAAAAAATAGTAGGCCACAGAGGGCCAAGAAAGGTGGAGGTCAGGGCCAGCTGCTGAGGTAGCAGGGGCCAATGACCAGTGGGAGTCCGGCAGCAGCAGCTGGGGTAGGATGACAATGACTTTAAGGGGGAAAAACATTAGGCCACGAGTGCAAATGCAAGATTGGGGGTCAAGCAGAGCGCATGAGGTAAAGGGGTTTGGCACAATCATTCTGGAGGGGGGCAAAAAAAATAGTGGCCACGGGGGCAAATGACAAGGGGGAGTGGGGGCAGCAGCCATGGGGTCAGACAGGGGACAAAAAACATTGAAGGCAAGCGCAGGGGTCGGGCAGGGGCAAATAATTTGGGGGCAAAAAACGGGAAAACCAAGAGGGGGGACAAGACACAGTGTGGGTTAGCAGTGCAACATGGGGCAAATGGCACAATAAATTTGGAGGGGGAAACCATAAGGCCAAAAGGTGGCAAAGACACAGTGGGGGGCAGGCAGCAGCAGATGAGTCAGGGGGCACAATCATTTGAAGGGGGAAAAAAACAGATCCACGAGTGGCACAATGAAAGAGTGGGGTCACAGCAGCCACATGAGGCAGAGAGGGGCAAAATGACACATTGTGGGGGGGCAGGGCAGCAGCAGCATGGGTGGGCCTGGCCAATGACATTCTGGGGGTGGAAAAACATGAGGGGGGCCACAGAGGGCCAATGAACAGTGGGGAGGTACGGCAACAGCATGGGGGTCAAAGGGGAAAATGAAAGAGGGGGGCACACATAGGTAGAGAGGGCACAATCTTTTTGGAGGGGGCAAAAACATGATGGGGCCACAGAGGGCCAATGACACAGTGTGGAGTTCTCGGCAGAAAGAAAACTGGGTAGACAGTGGCAAAGACTTTTGGGGGGGGCAAAACGTAGTGGGGCCCAGAGGGGCACAATGAACATTGGGGGAGTCCGGAAAGCGCATAGGTCCGGGGGGCCAAAAGACATTTAAGGGAAAACTTGTGGGCCACAGATGGCCAGACAAGAGTGGGGGTCACGCCACAATGAGGTCAGAGAGGGCAAAATACCAGTGGGGAGGCAGACAGCCAGGAGGTGGGCAGTGGCACAATGACATTTGGGGGTGGAAAAAAACATGAGTAGGAAAAAGAGTGGCACAAACACAGTGTGGAGGTCCGGCAGCAGCAATGGGGTCAGAAAGGGGGAAATGACACAGTGGGGGGTCCGGCAGCACATAGGTAGAGAGTGGCACAATGACATTCGGGAGGTGGCAAAAAACGGGAGTGGGCCCAGAGGGGCAAATGAACAGTGTGGAGGGGGCGGCAGCACAGCATACATGGGGTCAGAATTGGAAAATTTTACAAGTGTGGAGGAGGGGGGCAATCCAGCCCCCGGTAAAGATGGTTGGGGGCAGAGGAAAATTGTCAGAAATTTGGGGCATCACTCAGCATAAAATGGTGGGGCAGGTAATTTGAACCCCGCTCATTTCTACAGTTTGGGGTGAGGGGTATGGCGTTTGCTGACGCCCAAGGGATTTTTGTGGGAAACCTGGACAAAACCCCCCTGATTTCATTTGACAAAGGTCATCGTTCCACATTTTTCCCTGGGGCAAGCGGGTTTTTTGGGGAAAATCCCCCCCGCCTCCCCCTTGGACTATTTGGGGGCCCCCCCCCCCCCACTAAAAACCCCGTTCGGCCACACAATTGGGCAACCCGTTCTTCAACGGGGCAAGTGCTGCCAAACCCCCCAGTTTTTGGCTGCCCCAGGGTCGTGGGGTCCCCCCCATGGGTGGGAAGTGCTCCAGGCCCAAATTGTTGGTTCGGTTGCTCCCCCCCCCCCCATTCCCCCCCCGCGGGTTAAAAGTGCTAAGGGGCCCCGTAGGGCCTCAGAGGGGGCGATGCCCACAACCGGGGCCAAATTTTTGACTACGGAGGGTTTCCCTATATATTTGAGTTTTGTCCTCCCCATCAGCAGCTGGGGAAAAAAAACTCCCCTTTTGGATGGGACGAGGGGGCCCCCTGGGGGGAAAGCAAAGTCATCCCCTGCCCCAGCTGGGGCTTTCGGCTGTCACTAGCCCGGGAAAAAACAGCAGCTGGGGCCATTTGACAAGTGCTCCGAGGGGGCCCCCCGCCTCCCATTCCACTGTAATATGCCCCGGGCTCGGGGTTTTTGCCCCATCTCCCTCATCTCCATCTACCCCTCCAGCTGTTGCTACTCCTCTCTTTTTACCCCGGGGAAAATCCTATTTACCAACAATTTCCCCGCTCCAAAGCCTTCCCCCCCCATTTCTCCCACCGAATGTGGCCCCAGATGTGTCCCCCCGTTTCCATCCCCCGCCCCGACAGATTTTTCAGATCTGTTCCCGACTGAAGAGTGGAAGAGTTATTCATCCCGTTCCTGGCGACGAAAATAAGTGGCCCCCTCAATGGCCCCTTTAACAAAAGGGAGGGGTCTGCAGAGCTGCCAAGGCTGACATCAAAATTACACAGGGGGGGTACTCCCCGTCCCCCCCGATCTCAAAAAATTGTAATGGGCCCTTTCTTGTTTTTTACAGTTTTCCAACTGTGAGGGTGGAATTCCAAAAGGGGGAAACTCGCAAATCAAGTGTGTTGGGGAGGCCGTTTTGCTGCTGCAACCGGGAGGGGGTTCCTGGGGTTTGTAGGGAAAGGATGAAACCATGCAAGTTTCCGGCCATTTTCAAAACTTTGAAGATGGGGGGAAGGGGCTTTAGGAACCTTTTTCACAAACAGATTTAAACCTCGCCATCGGGGGCTGGACTATCCCCCTTGGAGCAGCAGGGCACCCTATTTCCCAATGTCCTCACCATGGTTTCCCATTTCAGTTTGGCCGAGTAAAACCACACACGATTTGTTGCGCATGACCCGGGCATTCCTCCCCCGTGTACTCGTTCCCGGGGCAACCAGGGTAAACTGCATGAACCCCTGCCCCACACATGTGGGGTTTATGGGGCAGTACTTTTTGGGGCTAGATGGGCTGGGGGTGGAGGGGAGGGGGCAGAAAATTGGGCAGGAGCCCAGTTTGAAAAACGTGGAGGGGAAAGCGGCGTCTTTCCAATTTTTTTGTGGCCCCGGGGTGGAAGCCTTTTACCCAGTGGGGCCCTAAAGGGGGCTGTATTGGCCCGGGGCCGTATTACAGCTCCAAATGCGCTGCCGTGATTTGGAAAAAAAAAATAAGCTCAAAGGACTGGCCCCTTTCGTTTTTACATATTTAAGAAGTCGGTAAATGCCTTTTTTGGAAAATAAATTAGGGTTGGGGGTCTCCATCTCGGCTCGGCACAACCATTAGTTCCCCATGGTGCAGAGTCCACCATTTGGAAAGGGGGGGACGCAGTACCAACAACTTGGCAGGAAACCGGCAGCTGTGCACCCTTGGGGGTGGTTTGGACCCCATACTGTTGTCTCTTTTCAATTGCCCCCTGAAAGCTTCTGGCGCCATGATGGAGGACGGAGCAAACTGGATGGGGGATGATTTTCAAAAGAAACAGCTCCCTTTTTGCAGAGGTGGGGGGCCCTTTAACTGGCGCAATGGCAAAACGTGCCCTGGGGCGCTGCTGCTGCGTTGCTGCGGAAGCAGGATGACCCCCACATGAGCCACGTTTTCCCAAAACCGATGGGGGTGCTGTGTTGACGCAGGCCCCTGGGGCCAAAAGTTAGCTCCCCGGCCCCCGCTTCCTTTTGCCCCACAGATTCTACATATACCCCCATTCGCTCCTCCAGTGTCTTAGAAAGAATCCACACCCCCCGAGTATTGATTTTTTTCCCCCCAAGTCCCCACTGGTGATACTACCCCCCGTGCCCCCTGAGCCCTTTTCCACACTTTTTTTGGACCTGCGAAGCGTTTTTTTACCCCGTGCCGCTTGGGTCCCCCCTCCACTGCGTACCCCCGCTGACTCACCACCAAAACCCCCCTTGTGGCTGTGCCCCTGCGACCGCAAGGACCCCCTCTTCTCCCGCGATGATGAAGCCCTTGCCTCACCCCGGGTCCCAAATGTGGTCATAATCCCTCTCTATTTGTTTCATCGTCACTGCGTCCTCATACCGATCTTGGGATTGAGGCGACCCCCACAAATACCTCCCCTCCCTCTCCCCACTAACTTTTTCCGCCACTGCAAAAGCAGGGGTTTTTGGCCCCCTTTTTTTGATGCCAAAATAGTGCGACTGCCCCCCCAAATTTTTTTCCCCGTTATAGTGGCGCGACCCCAACCCCAATTGTAATTCTGGGGAGGGGGAACCGGGTGGGAAAAGGGCGGGGTTTAGTACGGTGAGGTGCTGACCCGCTCCCCGGGGATGCCAACTAAAAGGGTTGTGTCTGACAATCCCCCGGAACCTTGGTGGGTTTTCAATTCATCTGGGAGGGAATGGATGCCTGCAAACCAAAACAAAACCCCTTGGGGTTGTTAGTCAGCACACAGCCCTAGATGAAAAGCGGCAGTTGTGGCCTCACCCAGTGACCCCCCGCGCGACGTCCCCCTTGCTGTCTGCGACCTGGGCCTGCTCCAGGAATGTTTGTGCCCTGCCACTCGAGGGGGAAGGCCCCTCCCTCTCTGTCTGATATAGTTTGTTCTGAAAATGTAAGACACTGTTTGATGAAGATTCTTATTGATAAAAACACCCGTATTTGCCCAAATGAACCCCTAAGAAGCTGGGTAAAACCCCTTTTTATAAAATTTCCCCTCCCCAAATGGGGGGAAAAAAAGATTGAATGTGCTGTTTTAAAAAACCCCCCTTTTGATTTTACAATAAAAAAACACAAACAGGCTTAATTAACCTTCGATATAAAAAGCTACAGAATTTCTCTGTGGCGGTGAAAAAAAAGTTTTCCCTTTTTCTGATACAACTGCAAAAAAAAACTTAAAAAAGACGGGTTTTTTTTAGTACCCCAAACGGGAAAAAAACGCTTAATAACCCCCCGGTGTAAAAATTTGCAAAAGAATTGACAACCCCAAAAATACCAGCTTTGTAGCGTTTACAAAAGGGGTGTATTTTACGGGACACAGCAAGAGAAAAACTTGTAATTCCCCCGGTTATGAATTTACAGGAAAAAATGTCTTTTTGGCGGGAAAAAGACAGTTTATTTTAGTCCCACAGCCAAAAACAATGCTTAATTAACCCTGATGTAAAAAGCGCAAAAGGAAATTTAGCAACCAAAAATGAAGTGGGATTTGTATTGTAAAAAATGCTGTTTTTTTAAAAGAATACAACAGGAAAAAGCTTTGTCACCCTTGGATATTCAATGTACTGTGAGCAGATAGAAATTAAATGTTATGAAACAGTATGGAGCCACTGGACTTAGATCCAATACCCAAAAATAGAAATGAAGTTAAGAGAAATTTTTGAACAAGTGTGACACCCCCAAAAAATCGTGTATGAAAATGATTCTTTCTATCCTAATAACGCTTTCGGCAGCACCCTCCCCATCAGTACGGGGAGCGGTTTGGCTCCCAGCGTTGCGCCCGACTAATGTGCGATGAGACAGAATCCCCCCGGTCTATGTTTTGGGTTCATCCTGCACATGTCATGCAGGGTTGCCCTTCTTTCCAGAGCTCTTTGCCCCTGTAAGCCATGGGGGCTCGCAGCCTTTTATCAATCAAAAAGACATTTGTTCACGCGAATCCCCAAAATTCGAAGTTCGAACCCAAATTTTCCTGAAATTTTAAACAAATTCCATTTCATTAGAATCAATTGCCCCATCCTAATTTTTATACCCCCTTTCCCCTTTGACATGTCTCCCTGTCAACAGCACTGCTGGTCTTGTTAAGACAATGGCTGTTTATGGAGAGTCATGTGATATGAAATGTTTATAAGTAGTGTTGAGCGATTAAATCACAAAATTGAAAACGGGGACGGTTTTTTTTTGTTGATCGGAATTTTCCGATCACAGAAATTTAGAATTTTCGATAATCTATTACTATCTGCCTTTTTCGCCACTTCCCCTCATTTTGGCGGCAGCAAATCAGTTTGAGAATAGGCAGGGGGGCTGGGTGGCGGGTCATGACGTGATTGTATGGTTGTGATTGCTGGAAAAATCACATGACCTCGTTTTACAATAACACCTTCCTTTTTCAGTCGATCAGTGTTTGTCTTGTGTCTCATAATAGCAGGACGTATGTTCAGCTTTCTCCCTCCATACATCGCAGCGTACACATTAATCTTTTTTCACACAACAACTATGCTTTTAGCTGTGAACAGTAGTACATAGAAGGGGGCGAACACTCAACAGACAGGCAGCAAGGCATTTGAAAGGAAATTAAATTAGTGCAGACCCAGACTGCTTTTAATCTGCATTGAAATGGCTTTTTATTACCAGTTTTTGGCCAGTTTTTGGTGGAAGATAGTACCTTGTATTTTGTTCAGCCTTGTACCTACTTTAGGAATACAGAACTTTTCTATATCTTCAGTTGTATTTGATAGGTGTAAAACCCACCATTATTATCAGTAACAAACGATTTAATTTTTTTTTAATCCACTTTTTGTGGCAGCCCAGGTTTGTTCAAGACCCACATAGTACTTACATAATGATACAGAATTTTCTAGTCACCGCAGTGTATCTTCATTGGTGCAAAAATCACCTTTTGTGTTATATCCGTATACATTTCAATAGGTTTTTTTTTTTTACTTGGCGCGGCCCATTTTTGGTTCATCAGAGCCAGCTTGTACTTAAATATTGAATACCGAAATGTTTGAATTACTGTTGTGTCTTACATTGGTGCAAAAAACCCCGGTTTGTATCTGTATAACTTTTAAATATCTTGATTGCACGTGTGCGCCCTTTTTTCAGAATACCACGTGTACGACAATTCTCGATCAGAAAAAATGTTTCTAGCAACTGTCTTCGTATGTCAAAGCAGCAAAAAACACCGCAATTTCATCTACATCCGTGGTAACTTCTGAATAGTATTTATTGCGCTCAGTTGGAATCACAGTTTGGTGCAGATTAGCGCACTTTAATGATAGTCTGTTGAAAACTATCATAAATCCTAGTCCATATCTTGGCAGTTTAAAATCCCTGGGACTGAAGGAAGAAACACTTTGATTAGTCCTTAACGTTTCTTCATCAACCGCATTTCACAGGTATTCGCTAGAAACATTTCAGTTTCTAATCCTAGTTGCTGTAGGAAATAGAGGATCAAAAAAGCTGTGATTTGTCGTCCTTTTAATAAAGACTGTCAAAAAGCTCATTCCATAACCTTCTAAATTTTATCTTTCTGAAACATGGAGCAAAAGCAGGTGGTAAGCGAGCAAATGAGGTGTAGGACATGGAAGTTAATGTACAGAGCATGTGCTCCTTCCAGTGCTGGCTCAACACGCAGCCAGCGATCGTCTTGCAGAACCGTCAGCGCCTGTCCATCGCATTGATCCAGGGCCCTGTGAAACTCACAATGAACATCGTACGCCATCTCTGTTCTTCCATTTGTTATAGCAACCTGCATACTGTGACCCAGACAGGGAATTCATAGTGTCCAGTTAAACTAAAAATGTTGTTGAAAGACTCCTTTTTCCGGCAGTTTTTAAATCCCTGGGGATCATGCAGTTTGGGCTCATGCTGTGGCCCAGGAAAGGTATAGTCAATGTCCAGTTCAACTAAAAATGGGGGTTGAAAAACTCCTTTATTACTGTCCTTTTTTATCTTTGTGTCAAGCATGTTTTGTCGGCTCATGCTGCGTTCCAGACAGGTGTATATTTCATGACCAATTCAGTAAAATGATGGTTCAAATCATACTGCCTTCTGCACTTTTTAATATTGATGGGTCATGCAGTTTAAGGGTACATGGCTGTGGTACAAACAGGAAGGGAATGGTCTGACTTTTTTACTGTGACTTTTATAACCTTAAGTGTGTTGATCTAAGTGTAGCATTGTAACCATTTGAACTGTTGAGGATGATAATTCCATCTTCTCCAGCCCTGTTGGTGTAAGAATGAATTTTTGTTCCACTCCCATAGACCTTTAAAGGTCAACGCGATAATCTATTATCGGACAATCTTAAATCGTGCTTGATAATTGACAATAACGACAATCGACCCGATGACTATAGTCCAAACGTAAATGCGCTCCATCACTATTTATACAGTAATCAATATTTTAAATCACATAGCACTAAGTCCGTGTCCTGTCAACTTCACTTAAAGCAAAGAGTAATTACATTGAGCAGGTCTTAATGTGTTTCTTAATATATTAATAATAAAATAATAATAATAGATACATATTTCAACTAGATTGATATAAAAAATATTACTAGCATGAGAGTTTAAAGTTTTTTACAACTAACAACGAAAATTGTATCCTTCTGTAGCCGACTGTGTCAGTGTATCTGGGATTCTATCTATTTTGGTAATATACCTTCATAGTTCATTCAGTGTGTCAAATAAATTACATTTATCTATGTCAGGCTTTTTGTCTATGACCACTGATAGGGCATGTACCATGACTTTAGCGTTAGGAGTCCTCAGTAATCCTTTTACAGGAACCATGTTTCCGAAAACTTGAAAATATTCCAATACTATCGAAACTTTCCCCAAATAACCATAAGTTCCAAATAAATATGTTAAATGAGATTTCTAGCAATTGACATTTATCATTTATACACAGGACAGGTGATAAATGTCTGATTTCTGGGGATTCCACTGTTAGGACCCCCACCAATCACTAAAATGGGACATCCTGGATACCTTGTTCATCTTTTCTATAATCAAGTAGTCAGGAAATGCCTGAATGGTGCAGTAATTGCTTCCCTCAAATTCTATGGGATTGCTGTAGATGGCCAAATGCTGTATATATTTGACTATCTTTGTCTATTCCACATTGACAAGCTTAACCACTGCTCAATTCAAACACCCAAGACCCCTGTTCAAATGATAGGTGGGGGTCCCAGTGGTGGACAGGTGATAAATGTAAATTGTGGAAAAAAATGTTACCTGCTAAATACATGAGCTATGAAAAAAAATAAAATCACATATAATAGTATATATTTTCTAAATAAAATGGAAAATTTAGTAAATGAATAATGTAGTATAGTTTGTTTTTCAACACTCATGGAAAAAGTGTAATAACTGGTAAAATTTCTACGCATCCAAAAATCCATAAAAAGGGGTTATTTGGGACTAAATAAGTGTCCTATAACTCCTTAAATGATGTGGGCTTTTTTGCCTTTCAGAATCCAGTGATTTTTTTTAAAGGAATATTTTTAACGTTCTCAAAAGGTTATAATTCAAAAAGTTAAAGGGGTTGTCCCATCATGTTGTTTTACAGAGACATAGCATCTTCATATTTTTGCACTTCCTCACTCACCTGGTTAGCTGTTGGTGTTCAGATATGCAGTTATAAACAAATCAGTCTTCCTTTCTCGTAGCTTTCAAAATGCACTGACAAAGAACAGTGAGAAGTAATCTATAGGTGCAATGGCCTACATAGCGCAAAGTAACCAATCAAAAGTAATCAATCACATTGTAAGTTTAAAGTCTAAAGACCACTCTGATCTCAAAGCTGCCATCCATCCTGTTGACGCCACTCCCTCCTCTCTGTCTAATCAGGAAGGGACAGAACAATGGGAATGAGAGAAACCGGTGTGCACTCAGAGCAGATAAAATCTCCCTTACCTCTTGATCAAGGTAATATCAAAAGACTAATCTATATGTAAAAAGTCTTGATTTAACGTACCCTACTTGTCCAAAGCTAACCTTTGTAGTGAGACAATCCCTTCAAGGTACCAGAAGATGAACACTCATCCTTTGAATGATACAAAAGCAACTATTTAAAGAACCTGTCATGTTTAAAATACAGTCCAACCTCCAGACAGCATATATGGAGCAGATTGATATATAGTATTGCTCGAAAAATTCCAGCTTAACATGTCATGTATTCAGTGTCAGATTTGGGTGCTTAGGGCCCACCAGTGAAGTTGATTCTTGGAGACCACTGGTGGAGTTAATTCTTCTGGCCCACACTACAGCTGCTGTACATTACTGTATATGCCTCTTATACTCTGCCACTTGCTTTTTACCTCTTTTTATCTGCCTTTTTGCTTTCCCCAAGAACGCATATGCAGTTTAAAAGCTACTTCAGGTCTGCCATGGACAGGTGCCCACTGGAGGTTTCTCATTTTCCCCTGTGGGCCAGTCCAAGCCTGCATGTATTTATATAAATCTGTACTCAATCTAGGCTTAGGTGTCCAGTGGGCTGTCCTAATCAGTGACTGAAAATAAAATACATTCAATGCATTCAAATACAGGAAAGGTTGTCAGTCATTAAGGGGAGCTGCCTACTGGACTCCTAATCCTGCACTACGTTTTTCACATGACAGGTTCACTTTAATTGGTTTTTGGGATCACATAAACTGATTGTTTGGCTTCTTGCACCTTAATTAAAAGAATTATAACCTAAAATATAAACAAATATTATGGAGAACATCAGAAACATTCAGTTATGAAATTAATTCAGTGTTGCACCTTGGTGGCTTATCTTTAGGTGTAAAAGCCTTCACTATAACGACAGTTGCTAATTAGCAGTATCTTTGTAGCCTGTATTGTAATATTAAACAGAATGAGACTTTGTCACAATACCCGGAGATGAGCACAGCCTTGCTTCTTATGTAATGAAAAAATCTAGATCGCTCATACATTCAAGGACAGAGCTTTGAGCTTAGTGGTTCTTATAGATTAACCCTGCTGTAAAACTAAGAGTCCCAGGTTGTTTCATATACCTTTGAGGTATTATTTAGTCATTAGTGTGCCAGCTGGTATTAGTAGATATATCTATTGCTTTTAGTGGCACCTATGCTTTACGTTTTTCAACTATATTTTAGATTGCACAGCACTCAGTATGTAATGTAAGTTCATTGTGAGATGGTAATCTCATTGCTGCTGCAGCACACAGCTGCCCTTTTTAAACCATTGCAGGATGACCCAGTTGGTGGTTCCTACCATTCCCTGAAATTGGCAGACCTGTCTGATTGACGCCTATGTAGAATTATATTAGTTAGAGGGACTCACTGCTCTTGGATCCCCTTGACGTTTTGGGAGGGGAGTCTTTATACAATCTTTATCAAATACTGAAAACTAAGATCCCAGGTTTTTTCATATACCTTGAGGTTATATTTAGTCTTTAGTGTTGCCACAGATATTTCTTATATATAAAGCTATTATGACTTTTTAGTGTGCACCTATGCTTACGTTTTTCAGAATATATTTTAGATGTTCACAGCCTTTCAGTATGTATTGTAGTTCATTTGATTATGGTAATCTCAATGGCTTGCGCTGCACACAGCAGCCCCTTTTTAACCAGCGCAGATGACCCAGTTTTGTGTTTCTACCATTTCCCTGAAATTGAGTCTGTATGACGCCTAGTAGGAAGTATATTTAGTGTAAGGGACTCACCTTCTCAGGGATCCACTGACGTTTTTGGAGGTGAGCTTTATACAATCTTTTATCAAATCTGTAAAACAAATTCCCAGTTTTTTCATATACACTTGAGGTTTTATTTAGTCTTAGTGGCCACTGAGATTTTGTTATATATATGCGATTGCCTTTTATAGTGTGCACCTATGCTTACGTTTTTTCAGAATATATTTAGATGTGCACAGCTTCAGTAATTTTTGTAGTTCTTAGAGATGGTATAATCTCATTGTCTGCTGCACACATCTGCCCTTTGTTAACCATGCAGATTACCCAGTTTTGTGGTTCCTGACCATTCCCGGGGGGGGAGGTGATGAAAATTGCATGTCCTGGAAATGTGACAGCCTAGTGAGTAAGTATATATATGTAGTAGACTCACCTGCTCTGGGATCCCCTTGACTTTTTGGGAGTGAGCTTATACAATCTTTGATCAAATACTTTAAACTAAAGTCCCAGGTTTATCATATACTTGAGGTTTATTTAGTCTTTAGTTGCCACTGATATTTGGTAGATATATGCTAATTAGCTTTTTAGTGTGCACCTATCTTACTTTTTCAGTAATAAATTTTAGATTGTCACAGCTTCAGTATGTTTTTTTAGTTCATTTTGATTGGGGCAGTCTCATTGGCTTGCTGCACACAGCTGCCCCCTTTTTAACCATGCAGATGACCCTGGTGGTAGGTACCTACCATTCCCTGGAATTTGCAGGTCTGGATTGACGCCTAGTGAGGATGAAGTATAATTTTAGTGTGATGGACTCACCTGCTCCGTGGGATCCCCTTACGTTTTGGGAGTTGAGCTTAATATACAATCTTGATCAAATACTGGTAAACAAAGAGTCCCAGGGGTATATCATATACCTTGAGGTTTTAATTAGTCTTTTTAGAGTTGCCACTGATATTTGTTAGATATATGCTATAGCCTTTTTAGGTGTGCCACCTATGCTTACGTTTTTCAGAATATATTTTAGATGTGCAACAGCTTCATTATGGTTTTGTAGTTCATTTATATGGGTAATCTCCATTGGCTTATGCTGCACACAGCAGCCCCTTTATAACCAGTTCGAGACCCATTATTGGTGTTCCTACCAATCCCTGAAATTGGCAGTCTGTGATTGACGCCCTAGTGAGGAAGTATATTATAGTGTAGGACTCACCTTCTCTGGATCCCTGACGTATTTTGGGAGGTGAGCTTAATACAATTCTTTGGACAATACTGTAAAACAAAGAGTCCGCCAGGTTTTTTAATATAACTTGAGGATTTATTTAGTCTTTAGTGAGCCACTGATAATTGTGAGATATATGCTATTGCCTATTTAGTGTGCACCTATGCTATACGTTTTTCAGAATATATTTTTTGAGTGCACAGCATCATATGTTTTGTTAGTTCATTTGAGATGGTAATCTCATGGCTTGCTGCACACAGCTGCCCCCTTTTTAACCAGTGCAGGATGACCCAGTTGTGTTTCCTACCATTTCCCTGAAATACATCTGGATAGACGCCATTGAGGTGAAGTATAATTAGTGTAGGGACTTCCACCCGCTCTTGGATCCCTTGTCGTTTTGGGAAGAGAGGCTTAATACAATCTTTGATCAATACTTTAAACTAAGAGTCCCAGGATGTGTTCATATACCTTGAGGTTTTTTTAGCTCTTTAGTGTCCACTGATAATTGTTAGATAAATGCTAATCCTTTTAGTGTGCACCTATGCTTACGTTTTTCAGAATATATTTTAGATTAGCACCAGCTTCAGTATGTTTTTAGTATTTCATTTATAATGGGAAATCACATTGTGCATTCTGACCACAGCTGCCGCCTTTTATAACCAGTGCAGGATGACCCAGTTGGTGGATCCTACCATTCCCTGAAATGGCATCTGGGATTGACGCCTATGAGGGAAGTATATTTATGTAGGACTCACCTGCTCGGACCCCTTGACGTTTTGGGGAGGTGACTAATACAATCTTATTGATCAAATACGTAATACTAAGAGTTCCCCAGGTTTTTCATATACCATTAGGTTTTAATTTAGATCTTTAGTGTGCCACTGATATTTGTTAGATATATGCTATTGCCTTTTTATTGTCACCTATGCTTAACTTTTTTCTAAAATATTTTAGGATGTCACTGCTTCATATGGTTTGAAGTTCATGTTGATATGGTAATCTCATTGGCTTCTGACACACAGCCTGCCCCTTTTTAACCAGTCAGGATGACCCCAGTTGGGTGGTTCCTACCATTCCCTGAAATTGCAGTCCTGGATTGACGCCTAGTGAGGAAGTATATTTAAGTGTAGGGACTCACCTGGCTCGTGATCCCCTTGACGTTTGGGAGGTGAGCTTAATACAATCATAGATACAAATACTGTAAACTAAGAGTCCCAGGTTTTTCATAACCTTGAGGATTTATTAGTCCTTTAGTGTGCCACTGATATTTGTTAGATATCAATGCTATTGCCTTTTAGTGTGCACCTAGTCTTATACGTTTTTCAGAATAATTTTAGATGTTCACAGCTTCAGTATGATTTTGTAGTTCATTTGAGATGGTAATCACATTGGCTTGCTGCACACAGGCTGACCACCTTTTTAACCATTGCAGGATGACTCCAGTTGTGGTTTTCCTACCATTCCCTGAAATTGCAGTCTGGGATTGACGCCTAGTGATAAGTAATTTAGTGTAGAGACTCACCTGCTCTGGATCCCCTTGACGTGTGAGTGAGCTTTAATACAATCTTGATCAAATACGTAAACACGAGTCCAGTTTGTCATAAACCTTGAGGTTTAATTAGTCTTATTGTGCCACTGATATTTGTTAGAATAATGCAATTGCCTTATTAAGTGTGCACCTATGCTTACGTTTTTCAGAATATATTTTAGATGTGCACAGCTTCAGTATGTTTTGTAATTCTACAGAAGGCTGTAGACTAGATAACATAATGGGGTTGTCTGATTAAGAAAACTTTATCAGCAGGGCCGGGACAACGGGTAGGCCAAGGTAGGCGACCGCCTAGGAGGCCACCTCAACCCAAACAGGAAAGGGTCAAATGAGGTATAGAGTGTGCTTTCATTGGGGCGGTGGGGACGCTATATACCTTATTTGCCTAGGGCACCAGAATACTTGGTCCCAGTCCTGCTTATCAGGATGTTCTAAGTGAACAGAATGGATTCCTCAATTAAAAGGTATATCAAGAGCTAGAGCAAGAGAAGATACAAAGAGCTTGTTTTGCTCTGTAGGACCCAACATGACCATGCAAAACATACACATTCCATTAATTTCACTGGGCACTATGTAACACTTGATTTTTACACATTGTAGCACATCATTGACCTACATAGAAAATATGTGTTGTAGTCCACACACCATGCATTTTCTTGGTCAGTTTTTTAAAGTAAAAAAAAAACATGTTAATTGTTCCATCGGATTCCACATAAAACCCTTGCAAAACAGAAAATAAACAACCTAAAATCCATATGAAATGCTCATCCAACGCAATTTTTAACATTAAAATCCAATGGGAATCCAACAAGTAAATTTTACTTGTCATGTCGACATACCCTAAAGGGGTATCTTATTAATTAGCTTCAACCAGATCACGGCATCGACATCTAACTCTGCATGGAGTTCTTTACTATCCGTGCAGATTTCTCAGCGGCACACTAATTATGTAACTGTGTGAGTGGAGAGCTGGCTTTCAGCATTAGCTGGCTCTCCATTGAGAAGGCAGATATGGTATATTACCATCCCTGCCTTCTTGATCGTTTTTTACTATTTTCCCTGATATTTTTGTTTTTAAAGAAAACTAATATAAAAATTACATAAAAATAAGCCTAATATATCATGGAAAAAAGGTGAAAAAAATTAGTAGAATAACCGTGTTCAAACCTGAATGTTTTAAGAAAAAGGAGAATTTGCCTGGTCAGGAGCTGCTTAAACATGTAGGCAAAATTAAATAAACATAGTTATCAAATACATTGGTATTCAGATTTTGTTTCCTTTCAGTGTTTTTATCTCCTGTAGTTTCTACCTCCTGCTTGTGTACTAATTATGACCATGTCTCTGATCTAGCAGCCCTGGTGGCGATGGTGATGTCACTTCCGGCTGTGTCTTATCAACAGTACAGGAGCCTGAAGCTGGCTTTAAAGAGCAGGCCATGTAACACAGCGAGATGGGTCTACTCAATGCAGTAGACATGCATTCTTATTTATTTAAGCCACACAAACACAGTGTAAAACGGTCATTCAAAAATGCAATACTTGCTATTAGTAGTTCTCTTGGGTTTGCCATATCCCCAAAAACCCTTGTGTTTAGTCCCAAAAAGCGCCCAAAGGGTAAAAAGTTTGTAGTACCCCATTGCTAGTAAAAAAAGGGAAAGGAGTTTACTTTGGGGGGAAAAAAAGGGTATTTAGTTTCAGTCTTCCACAAATAGTGTTGAGCGATTTTTTTGGGGACAAATTTTTGAAAATCGGCAAGGTTTTTTTGGTGTTTCGAAATTTCCGATCATGCGATAATTTGGGTTTTTTAAAATTTGTGCATATCTATTAGATCGCGCCTTTTTGGGGCGCTTCCTGAAATTTTTGGGGCCAGCAAATCGGGATTAAAAGAATAGAGAAAGGGTTTGAGTTTTGTGGGGCGACTTTCATGCCCTGGGAGGGTTTTATGGTTCGTTTGGGGCTGGGAAAAATCACATGAACCCTCTTTTTAAATTTAAGAACAGCTTTTTCTGTTTCAGCCTCAGTGTCTCTCAGCGTTTTATAGGGATGGGGGCCCTTTTGCTTTTTGCCGGGGGCCCAAACCAGCTCAGCAAATTAGTCTATTTCTGCACAGAAAAACCCTCTATATTAGCTGGGGCCCTTCCCAATTTTAGTTGTTAGGGTTTAAAAAATTTTTATGTAGTTACCCTGGGAAAAATTTTAAAGCGAATTACCATTTGTAAATTCACGGCCTGGGGGGGGGGCGGGGGGGGGGGGGGGCCCCGGGCGAAAAACAGAAAAGGGCTCTATCTATAAAGAAACTGGATAAAGTTAACCAAAAGGGAATTAGTGTGGGGCCCAATTTTTAGGGGAAATTTATCTTTATTATTAAACCCCAGTTTGCTTTTTGAAATTTTTTCCCTGGATATTGGGGCGCCGGGAAATTTATATTGGATAAAATAATTTCTAGTAACTGCAGGTTCTTTGTTAGCTGAAAAAAATTTCCATTTTTATTTTTAGTATAATTTCAGTTAGGGTTCAATTTTACCCATTACCCTGTGACTTTTGATAATCCCCCTTGCAATTTAAAATTTACAAACCCCAGCAATCTTTTTTTAGTCAGCACGGGGTTTTTTGTTCCCAAAAAATTCCCTTTTGTATGTACAAAAACATCACAGTTAGGTGTTTTTTGATTTTTTGCCACCACATTTGTTCATTAAACCCCAGCTTTCTACATAAATCTTAAAACAGCAATTCTATATTCACCACAGGGGTGAATTAAAAGGTGAAAAAAAAAAAAATTACCTTTTTATTAATCAAAAACAAAAAATTTTACTTTGTTTTTTGACTTTTGCGCCCCCAGAATGTTCATTGGCAGCATTTAGTAAAATTTTTAAAACAACAATTCCCCTTTTCCACCAAAGGGTGAATTAAAAGGGTTTGCAAAAATTTTTAAGTTTTTTTATTTTAAAAACAAAACCCATTTAAAGTTTTTTTTTTGGGAATTTTTGCGAAACCACCCACTTTTTCTTTGACGCAAAAAGTTTTTTACGAAAATTTTTAAAACACCCAATTCTATATTCACCCCCAGGTGAATTGAAAGGTGAAAAAAAAATACAGTTTATTTATAAAAACAAAAACCAGTTGGGGTTTTTTTTGATTTTTTGCCCCCCGGCACTTTTTTTTTGGGACCCCTGGGGATTACGTAAATTTTTAAAAAAACCCAATTCTATATTCCCCACGGGGGTGAATTAAAAGGGTTTGCAAAAAATACAGTTTATTTATTTTCAAAACATAAAGATACGTGTTTTTTGGACTTTTTGCCATTTCCAGATTTGTTGATGGGACCCCTTGCGGGTAAAATTTGAATCCAGCAAATTTTGTTTTTTTTGGGGGGATTTGAGAATAGTGTATTTGCTGTCTTTTTAATAAGTAGATTTTCCCAAAAAACTATTCCTTTAACCTTCTCAAATTTTTATTTTTTTGAAAAATGGGCGAAAATGGGGGTTGGTAACGAGAAAAAAGGGGGGGGGTTGGCCAGGGAAAGGGGTTAGGGGTACGATGGAAAAGGGTGCTCCCCCCCTGTCCCTGGCGAAAAAAACGTTTGCCGGGGGGGATCGCCCGTTCCCGGGGACCGTCGGGGGCCTTTTAAATCCCCTTGGGTTTGGGCCCCTGTGAATTTAAGTAACAAAACATCTTGGCCAATCTGTCCTTCAGGGGTTTAAATGAAAACCCTCCCATTAGCATTTCTTACCTCCTCTTTTTCCTCGAGTAAGGGCCCAAATAATTTTGCCCGTCTTTCAGCATAATCAGCACCCTTTTCCAAAACATGAAACACCCCCAAATTTTGTCAAATCGTGTACCCCCCTTTTTAAATAACTTTTTTGAAGACCTCTTTGAGGAAAAAATTTGCGGGGTTGGGGTCAGAAGGAAGGGTTAAAAAGATCAAGACCCCCAAAAAAAAGGGGGGATTTTCTCTGCTCTGACGCCCAGTTACTGATGAAATCAAGGGGGGGGAAAGGAAGCCGGTCAATGGGCCCAAAAATCCCGGGCGGCCCGGCCCAAGGGGCCCCTTTGCGGGCCCCCCTTTGTTTGTAGCCCCGCTGCTTTGGATGCAAAAAGTCAGGGACGACCAAGTCACCTTGTTGATGATGTTTGATGATGTTGAAAACCCTTTTTGGGGAAAATCCACCCTGGTTTTTTTCCGCAAAATTTTGCTTGCGGGGCGCTTCATCGGGGGAAATGAGGGAAGGGGGGGGGGGGGGGGGGGGGGGGGGGGGGGGGGGGGGCGGGGGGGGGGGGGGGGGGGGGGGAATGGGGGTTAAGTTTTTAAAAAGGGGGCCCCGCCAAAAAAAAAGGGGGGGGAGGGCGGTCGCAGAAAGTCCGCTGATATGTTTTCCGCCACCCACCGTCAGCGCAAACCCCCCTTCCCTGTTATCGCCGAAAAAAGGGCCCCAGGACCTTCAAGGGGGCCTTCTTTGAGAAAGCCTTAAATTCACCCAGGGGATGTCATTTTCCCCCCTTTTGGGGGTAAACGCTAAAAGGGGAAAAAAGGGAAAAAACCCTTTGTGGTTAACCACCCCAAACATGCTATTTCACATGCTGGGGAATGCAGGTTTAAAAATTTTGGAAAGGGAAACATTGGAAAAAA
Organism: Phyllomedusa bahiana; assembly: GCA_025379985.1. Lineage (NCBI taxonomy): Eukaryota > Metazoa > Chordata > Amphibia > Anura > Hylidae > Phyllomedusa > Phyllomedusa bahiana. The sequence goes on from JAODAL010011726.1 coordinate 55,087, forward strand.
AAAAAGGCCCAGCCCGGGACCGGGCCCCCAAAACCACTGTCAAAACCCTCTGTCCCCCCTTCCTCCCCCTCCGCCCCCAAACCTGGCTTTTCCTCAGGGGGGCCCATGTCTCTCGGAGTCGGGATCAGGGTTTCAGCCTCCCCCCTTCCCAACCCCCAACCGCCCGGGGGGCCGAGAAACCCCGGGCACCCCAGAGCCCCTTCCCTACCCCTTTTCTCCTTGGGCCAGTTTGATGACCTGCAGCCGTTCCCAGCGACCGGGTCTGTCGGCCAGCCTTCTGTCTTCCTTTTTGGGGACAGAAGAAAACCACTTTTTTTAACCCAAAACCACCCCAAAAAGCCAAAAGCCTGAATGTGGGCCCATTGCCAGGGTTTTTGGCCCTTGGGAAAATTTGTTGTTTTTCCGTCTGGTGGCCCACAGATGGGTTTTTTTCCCCACGTCTGGCCCTGCTTGCCCCCAAAAACCAGATGCTGAGCGGGCATTTCTTTGCCGGGAAAAACCCCGCCCCTTGCCCTGGCCAGCCACTTTGGTCATCTAAAATTTAAAGCGCGTTGTTTGCATCTTGTGGGGGGGGGAAAAGTCCATCTCACCCCCGGGAACACATGGACTAGAAAGCACGGCCAAGGCCGCTTATATCTTGTGAAAGCTCCTTTTTGGGTGACCCGGGGTGGATGTTTCTCTGGGGTGACGGTGGCCCCTCAGGTTTGGGCCCGCTACGCTCTTAAAAACGCAGGGAGGGTTGCGGGGCCTTTCCCCCAAGGTCCTCGGGTTTGGAATAAATTTGCCAGAGAAACCGGGGCCGTTTTAAAAATTAATCGGGCCTTGGAAAACCGCCCAAACACAAAAGGTAAAAGGAAAAACTTTTTTGGGGAAACCGGTTTAAAACCCAACGGAACCCGAGCGCTGGATGGGTAAAAAAAGAACCTTTTGTCCCGGGAAAGGTGGTGTGCGATAAACGGGGCAAAAATCTGCGGGCCCCGCCCTTTGACCCGGTTTGGCGGGAAAGCCCCTTCCCTTCCCGGGGGCCCACGGGTCTGAACCTTGTCGCCCCAGAAAAATTTTCTAAAAAAGCTACCCGGGTTGGTTTGGCCGGGCTAAAGAAGGCTCGAGGTTTCTGGGGTTCGCACTTCCCCCGTTTCGCCCCCTGTTTTCGTCCCGCCGGGCCGGGGCTTTTGCAGGCCCAGCTTGGCCCTCCCCGTCAACCGTTTACATTGTTAAAGGGGCAAACACGGGGAAAATTTCCCCCCCTTCCCCCTTTGTTTCCAGCGATTGGGGCACCCAGTCCCAATCCCCAATTACGCAGTACGAAAGGGGAAACATGGTTGACAAGAAAACCCGGGTACGGACCTGGGGGGGTTTTTGAACCCCCCGGGGGAGTGGGGCGGGGGGAAAAGAGCTCTCCCTTTCCTTGCTATTTTTAAAGGGAAGAAAACCAAAAATGGTGGGTGCAAAACCAACCCCCTTTTTGTCAAAATGGCATTGGGTGATTTTGTTCTGGAAAACGATCGTTGGACACCTGAAAAAAGGTTCCGCCGGGAAAAGGGAAAGGGGGAAAGACGGACCACAGTGGGGGACCCCGGAGACTTTCTCTCCGTAAAAATCCACGGAAACCCGCCCGTTTCACAATTTCATCGGTCTTTCTTTAGGCGGGGTTTTTCGGGGTCCAGAGCATTTGCAAGGGTGGGCATCGGGCTTTTCGGGGTTTTCCCTTTTCACCCTCGGGGCAAGCCGGGCTGTGTTAAAAAGGGGCTTTTGCCGGGGGGGCAGCGGGGAGGAGGAAAAAAAGGTTTTCCCTAGCCCCCCGGCTGCCCCCCGCCCGTCCCTGCCTTGGGAAAGAGGTTGGCCCCCGAATTTGAGGCGGGGGGGGACGATGAGGGTAAAATTCAGTTTGTTTAGCCCCCCTTTCGCCCCGGGAGGCTTGGGAAATAAAGGCCATCCCCTCACATGAGTGTTTTGGGGATGCTCCATTTCCCCCCAAAACATGAGCCCCCGCTTTTAAGGGGCCAAATTCAAAATGAACAACAGTTACTGGGGGGCCCAAACCCCCTGGACCCCCGGGTACAAAAAAAAAAACCCCAGCATTTTCCCTTTTCCCCCCCCCCCAAATAGAGAGAAAAAATGCAGGAAATGGGGGAAGCCCTTTTGCTGATTAAAATAAAATGGAGTACTGTTGCGTTTGTTCACGCCCCCCAAAAATGCCCGGGGTTGGAAATCTCAGCGACGTGACACCCATTTAGAGTGCCAAGTGGGGTTTTACCCGGCGCGCAGGAAAGGTGGAAGAACCCAATGGGTGTCCTTTTTGGGAAAATTCTTTGTTTTCCACCTCACCGACCGGCAGGGCAATGCGGGCCCCCTTTCCAAAAAACACAGAGATCAGTTTTAAGTTTCCTGGTGAAAGACTATCTGCGTCTCATCACCGTTTTTTTTTGCATGTGTTCCGGCCAAATAGACTTTGGGAAACCCCAAAATGGACGAATGGCCCGAGCGGTCGTAAAGCCATAGAGGTGTTGGGGCTTGCCCAGCAGCCACCCTTTTATTTTTTGAGCGGCCCTTTTTCAGGCCACGGGCTGGAGGATGTTATTAAAAGCCCAAAAAGCACCCGGGTTTTTTTCCCACAGAAAAGGGGGGTTTCGTTTGACTTTTTTCATAAGAGGGTTTCAGGCTGGACTTTGATGTGTTTTTTGGGCCCCAATTGCCGGGGTTTCCCCAAATTAGTTGGGGCCCAGTCTACTTCACTTTCCCCTTTTCAAAAGAAATGGTCCTCAGAAAACTTTTTTTTTAAAATAAATAATTTTTTACGAAATTTTTATTCTCTTTTCCCCAAACATTTTTCTTTTTGGGCTGGTTTTGCGTGAGGGGGGACTGAAAAAGACGAAAGGGGTTTTCCCCATAACAAACCCGTATCCTTTTTTTACTACTTTACCCTTAAAGAAGTTTTCGCTTTGTCAATGGTTTAAAAGGTCAGGGTTGCTGTGAGATACCCCAATAATAATGGTCCTTTGGGGAACAGAAATGTGGCTTTTTAAGGGGCCCTTTTTCTCCTAAATCAATTTTTAATAGTGGTTGAGAAGTCATTTTTTATAATTTTTTGGGGTAATTTTGGTGTGAGATGCAGCTTTAATTATGGCCCTTTTGGGAAACCAAAAAGTGGTTTTAAAATTTGGCTTTTTTCCCCTCAAAATTTTTAATAGTGGTTGAGAATTTCCAAAATTTTTTAATTTTTTGGGGTCATGTTTGCTGTGAGTTACAGCAATTTTTCAGGGTTTCCTTTTTTTAAACAGAAATGTGGCTTCTAAGGGGCCCATTTCTCCCTCAAAATTTTTTAAACAGTGGCTGGAAGCCCATTTTTTTTAATTTTTTGGGCCCTTTGCTTTGAAAAGGGCGCTTTTATACGGGCCCTTTTTAATAAAAAAATTTTGGTTTCTAACGGGAACATTTGTTCTTAAAATTTTTGGCCCCAAAGTGGTTAAAGGGGTTTTGCTTTAAATTTTTTTTGGGGGCATTTTTGTGGGAAATGCGGGCATATACGGGGTCCTATTCTAAAAAATTTGTTGTTTTAAAAAAGACATTTGTTTTTTCCCACAATTGTCAAGAGGGGGCTAAAGGGTGTTGGGTCTGTCAAAAAAACGGAATAGGTAGGGACACTTTTTAAAGGGAAACCCAATTTGCAAAAATGATTGTTTTTTGCAAAGTTTTTAAAATTAACATCAAATCCCCTGTATTGAGCCCAAACATTTAAATTCAATGGAAAAAAAGAGAAAAAAAAGACAGGGTGGGATTCCCATTTTTATTTTAAAAATGTGGTTTTCTGGGGAATTAATAGTATTTAAAAAACTTGCATGAAACAAAAAGCTGTTAAAAAAAATTCCTCGGGTTTTTTTGGGTACAAGGGAAAGGGTACGGGGAAAAATTGACCAGATGTAGGTTATTCAGGGACAGGGGAAATATGGAGCACGGAGAGAACAAATTTTCCAGGACCATTTCCCCCGGGCCCCGTTGAGTAAAATGAGAAAAAGAAAAAGCCCCAAAAAAAAAAGGGCACCTGGGTGTAACAGGAGGGGTTAACCCCCCAGTTTTTCCCAAATGAAGCTCAATTTTTGGGCCAAAAATAAAAAGGAAAGGGGGAAACCTTTCCCAGGTTTGACTTTTGTACAGAGGGGGGCGGGGGTTTGTAAAACTTCCGTTCCGCCACTCTGTTCAGCAGCGTTTTTGTTGCTGCGTAAACGGGGGTTTTTAACCGGGATGTTAATAGATGACAGACGGGCCCCCTGGGTTTCCAAACCGCAACCCCAATTTTAAATCCCCGGGCCCCCGGGGATGCGGGGGCCCAGGGCAGGTATAGTCAATGGGCCCCGTTAAAATAAAATGGTGGGGTTTAAAAAAACTCCTTTTTTTCCCGGCCCCTTTTTTTAAAAGTGGGGGTCATGCAGGTTTTTGGGGGCTCATGCTTTGGGGCCCGGGAAAGGTATAGTTTAATTTTCCAGGGGAAACTAAAATGGTGGTTGAAAAGGGCTCCTTTTTCCCGGCAATTTTTTAAAAGTGGGGGGGCCCCCCCCCCTTTTTAAAAAAGGTTTTTTGGGGGCTCATGCTGTGGCCCCGGAAAAGGTATAGTCAATGTCCCAGTTCAACTTAAAAAAAGGTGGTTGAAAGACTCCTTTTTCTGGGCCCCCTTTTTAAAATGTGGGGGTCATGCAGGGGTTTTGGGGGTCATGCTGTGGCCCCGGACAAAGGGATTTCTTTAAAGTCCCGTTTAAACCCCAAAATGGTGGTTTAAAAAACTCCTTTTTCCGGGCCCTTTTTAAATTTTGGGGGTCATGCAGGGTTTGGGGGGTATTCTGGGCCCAGGGGCAGGTATAGTCAATGTCCAAGTGAAACCCAAAAAGGGGGTTGAAAGAATTTCCCTTTTTTGGCAACTTTTTAAAAGTGGGGGTTTATGCAGGTTTGGGGGGCTCATGCTGGGGGACCCTGACAGGTATAGGTTTAATTTTTCCAGTGAAACTTTAAAAAGGTGGGTTTAAAGGGTCCTTTTTCCGGGGGACTTTTTAAAAAGGGGGGTCATGCAGGTTTGGGGTCATTTCCCGTGGCCCATGCAGGTATAGTCAAAAGTCCAGTTCAACTAAAATGGTGGTTTGAAAGGGCTCCTTTTTTGGGGAATTTTTAAAAAGTAGGGGTTAAAGCAGGTTTTTGGGGTCATGCTGTGGGGCCCCGGGGCAGGGGATAGTAATGTTTTCCGTTTTAAAAAATAAAAAAGGTGGTTGAAAGATCCTTTTTCCGGCCCTTTTTTAAAAGTGGGGGTCATGCAGGGTTTTTGGGGCCCCCATGCTAGTTCCAGGACAGGGATATTTAATGTCCAGTTCCCAAATAAAATGATGGTTCAAATCTTTCTGCCCTTTGGCACTTTTTTTTAAATTTTTTGGGGGTTTTATGCAGGTTTTAAAGGGGAAGGGTGTGGAAAAAGACAGGGATAGTAAATGGTCTGGGGGAATTTTTTTCTGTGACCTTTTTATAACCTAAGTGTGTTTTCCCAAAAAAGTAGCACGTATCCATTTGGGCTGTTTGTGGTGTTAAATTTTCCCGCTTTCCAGCCCCTTGGGTTTTTGGGGGGGTTTAAAAATGAAGGTGTTGTTGCTTCTTCCCCTTTGAATTTAATGGTATCGGCCCCTAATCGATGCTCACTATCGAAAAAAAAACCCCTTTTCGATAGCGGGCGGGCTTTCCCGGGCAAAAATTCCCATCGATCTCGATAAACCAAAAGCAATGCTCAACAAATTTTCCCAATTTGGCAAGTTCTCCCACTTTTTAAAAAAAAAGAGGGGAAAAGGGGCCCGTAAATTTACACCCTTTGGTGGAACCCCAACTATTAGAGGGCAAAATGGAAAAACCCAAAACCCGAAAAACACATTTTCCTGATTGGAAAGAATTTATTTGCCAAAAATTAAAGGTTTGGAAAAAAAAAATATTTTGGGCACCTTTTTAAAAACAAGCAAGATTTCTTGCTCTTTACAGGGCCTGTAACTTGTTGCTTTTTAAAAAGGGCCCTCTGTCCCCCGGGTCATTCCTGTAGTAATGGCGTTGTTTGAAAATTGTTATCCCGTTTTAAAAGGACAAACCCTTTCCCCCAACCTCAAACAGTTTACACTCCAAAAAAATTTTCCCCTATGGTGAAAACCAAAGAGTTTTTGAAGGACACCAGAAAACAAAATTGTTAAACCCGGGAAAAGGGTGGAAAGACTTTAAAAACTGCAATAGGCAAACAGCTTGGTTGTGGGAAAAAAAATCAAGTGGGGGCAATAAAAAGAAAATGGAAGGCCCTTTTCAAGAACCCCTGAATTTAAATTTTCCCTTTAAAGGGGTCCCGCAAAATTTTCACCCCCGTGGGGTCAAAAATTTATTCACAAGAATGGTTGTAAAAAATCCCTGAACCACACAGGGGGGACCTAGTGAAATTTAACCCGGCCCGAGAGTGGGAAACCCAACGTAAAAAAGGCCTACCTCAAAATAACATATTACGGGCGCCAGGGAATCAGATTCTGCGGGGCCCCAAAACGTGTCCCCCGCTTAAACCCGGGAGATTTTCCGGGCCCCTTTTGAAGTTTGCTAGAAAAAACCCTTTGGATGATGCAGAAGGTATTGGGGGAGAATTTTCATTGGTAAAATGAAACCAAAGTTTTGGAAAAAAGTTCGGTAGAAAACACAATCGTGTTTTTTTTTGAGGGGAAGGAATTTTTTCTGAGTTTGGCCCCAAAGGGAAAAACCCTACCTTTTTGTAAGATGGGGGGGGGGCAAAAAACATGCCCTTTGGGCCTTTTTTTCTCTGCAAAGGAACCCGGACTACTTAAACGTGTACTGAAAGTTGAAGGGGGCCAAAGTTAAACTGAGTTTTTAGGGGCAAAACCTTCTTCCACTCAGCAAGGGAAATTTAAAAATGACACTTTCCCGGGTCTTTCAAACAAAAACAATGATCCCAACACACACCGCCAAAGGGAAATTTAAAGGTAATTGGCTTTGGAAGAAGCATTTTCAAGGTCCTGGAGGGGCCTAGCCAGATCTCCAGCTTCTCAACTCCATAAGAAAACTCTTTGAGAAGTTGAAAGTCCGTGTTGCGCAAGCACAAGCCCCAAACATCACTGCTTCAGAGGCGATCTGCAGTGAGGAATTGGCGAAACTGATATCAGCATCAGTGTAGGTCAACCTTAGTGAATACTTACCAGAAACGTTTACCTCTGTCATCCGCCAACAAAGACATATAACAAAGTATTGAGAAGAACTTTTGTTATTAACAAATAATTATTTTCTCACCAAAAATTGCAAATAAAAATCTTTCCAAATCAGACAATGGTGTATTTTCTGGATGTGGATTTATCTTATTTTGTCTCTTATTGTTGAGGTCGACCTATGATGTTAATTACAGGTCTCTCATCTTTTTAAGTGGGAGAACTTGCACAAGTTCTGACTAAATACTTTTATTTCCCCACTGTAGCACTTGACTGGTGGATTGCACAGCCAGATGGGACAACACCTTTAACTGTTAAAAAAAAGATTGGTTCTGTCCAATGAGTGTAGTCAACTGCAGTGTCTTACTGCGAAACATAATAAAAGTTTATAGGATGGAGGGACCCTGTCCATTATAGCTTACACTTCCTACAAGAAGAGGACAGTAGCGACTATTTAGTGCATTACTTTAAATGGAACAATTCACATGCTGATTTCCATGAATCTATGTGGAAACCACATCAATATAGGATACGTCATTTATTTCCATTTTTGTATTGCCATAATGTCCCAATAGATCAATGGATGATTATTATGCATGCAAGATCCAACGGTACCCCTTAATCTGTGAATACATATATGTTCCACAATAAAATCGTAGATAGGCTACCATTAAAGTCTGTACAGGGTTTATGGACCATGATTATAACTGCAAAACTAATATAAGGCATAAAACTCAAATGTAATGAGCACGAACATGTTATGATGCATACGTTCAGTTTGACTGTATCCGAATTTTGCTGGGGATCACCAGAAAATCATAAAACCAGCCAACAGCTTTTTTCAAGACAGGAAAGGATGTATAGAATTTTATTAATATTTGGAGAATTTGCCTTTTCTTTCTCAAAAAAATCCTTGTGATTGATATTTTCTGTGATTACTGGCAAAATTTGGGCCTGGCTCATTCAGCTCTACCCAAAGCCAAAGTGCAACACTAGTGATGGCCAAGGACAATCGCTTACGTAATTATCTGCTGCAAGAGCACAGGTTGATAGACTGAGGTGAAGAAAAATACAGAAAGGTGCAGTATGTGGAGAGAGATTTGTAGATAAGTGATTCTGTTTTGCACTTTTCATGTACAAGAGAAGTAGGCAATTGACATAATTGTTCTGGTAGTATATCATTAGAACAGAAGATCATTCGAGCAGCTGCATTGTGAGATAGAAGAAAAGGAGAACCATTGTAGTAAACTTGCTGAGACCTAAACCAAGAAGCAGAAGAAATCTTTCCGGCAAAAATCTTAAACAACTGATCAAAGCTTTATGCTAGACATTCGTTTTGTCGTACATCATAGAAAAGAAATTAATTGGTGTGACATCCATCATATGGTTGGTCACCATTGAATTGTAATGGTTCATTTCTGCACCATTCTTTGAATGAGCCGGAAAGCTGTAACAGAACGCGTCAGAGCACTCTTAAGCGATGACGCGTAAAGCACAGGGAAACCTATTCACCTCATAGTAATGAATCTATGAAGTCAAGGAAGAACTAAAATAAAACATCTTTTCGCAATATAGGTTGCTATGCATGAGAGGAAAACTTCAGGTGAGTTACATAATAAGTTCACTAGCTAATATCCAGCAGCAACCACAGTGTTGCAGGTTGGCCAGAAGCAGTGGACTTAGTATGCGGCCTACAAGTCTAGTACCATCTGTGTACAGCTGGGAAGCTCTGTTGTCTGTATCATCAGCTTGTGCTATATACACTAGCACAGTGAAAGTTATGGATGACCTGTTGTGCTATTACTGTGTTCACCATCTAATCTCCAGGATTAACACTGTTGTGCCAGAACAGACAGCAACTAGACACGCATGAGTGACTCCATCAGACCCAGGTAGGTTGGTAGAGGTATCTGTACTAGTTCCTAGACTGCAGTTCATCCCCACACTGCTAGAGAGTGTGTAGAAAAGGATAAATAGAGTTGAACGCGATGATCGAGGGTGGCCCCCACAGATACTCGAGTCCTGGGAATTAGATGCTAGGGTACTACCTTTTGTAGAGTCAATTCATCTGTTACGAATACGCAATGTCCATGCCATTTTCTAGCCGTGTGACAGTCCCGCATTATCTTATGGAAGATCTCATCCGCCCAACGGATACAGATCATCATGTAGAGGATTTAATGTGACCAACAACATGGAATCATGAACCAAATCGTCTGAGAGTTTTTCACAAAGATTCTACAAAGACATTCCTCCGACCATAAGCTGCCAGCACAAACTGACTTTCCATGGATTTGTTGCAGAGTGTGTTCATGAGTCGCTGTGTTCTTATCTGACATTTCAATGTCCGGTCCTTCAATGAAGCATAAAACTTGACTCGTGTTGGAGAAGACATACCCTTTATTCCTATCCAGCAGGAGGTCCAATTCTGAAACGGTGTGGAATGCCTTTTTTTTCTAGATTGCAACTTGTTTATCAGGAAGAGAGCATTGGACCGATCTCTTTCAGAGTCCCCATTTTTTAGACATACAACTGGTAGATTCGGGATCATTTGGCACTGAACACTGCTCCTATTATAGTGTGTTCTTGTCCCACCCTCAAACTCCTTACAGTACAAGTGGAACGGTGGGCTCTCCCCAGCTACCACTGGCTTATTCACAATGCATAGTTCCCAGCATGCAGATTACACAATTTGGACTTATGAGAATTGATGTTGCTTTAATTTTCCTTTAAGCCCCCGTTCCACCCAGAAAAACATATGTCTCACCAATCATAACTTTAAACCTCAAATGAAGGAGGGAGTTATGTTTTCCTTCTTAGACATATCTATTACCAAAGGTCCTAGCCAGTGAGATAACAGTAGCTTTCACGTACTCAGCTTTGTCCAGTATATAATAATGAGGCTTATTTTTCCTCTTTGACATAAGATGATGGGGGAAAACTCAGGTTGTACCCTCCAAATATATGTAGAGAACATCCTGTCTCATTTTGTAATCCATTCATAATAGTAGACTCCACGATGGGAGGCGCCATGAGCTTCATAAATAGATGTCTCCCTATCACAGCTCTGATGTCCACCTGACTCAAATTAGCATCAACACCCTCCATCATACAAAATCTCCTGTCTTGAATACATGGCTCAAACAAAGACCTGACATTCATATTCAATGTTTATTCGTTTGAGTTTGTTTTCCATGCCTTAATCGTAATACTATGATATAGATGCAGAAAATCTGCCATCGTATTTTCAGGCTCTGAATTTTCCACAAGAAAGAAACGACGCTGGTATTTGGAGCTGACACTTTCCAAACTTACATAAGCAAACGGGGTAACAAGAACTATCCCATCTCAAGTAAAAGAAGATATATTGATCATCCTGTTAGTAAATTAGATAATGTAATTCTGCAATGTATATTCCAGTCTATCTCATAGTTTTGGGTGGATGGCTTAAGCAAAGTTTGGATAATTCCACGTGAGGGAAAGTCTCTGAATCCAGACAACCTTTTGTATGGGAAAATACTGGAGTGTCAATCTATTCTTTCCCACAATGCTAAGAATGATATTTTGGGTCACATGTATGATCGGGGCTTTTACGCCTGTTTTATGTGCGGTATACTGCGCCACCCGCCCGAATTCCCCCCCCTTCGGATGCGGGGATGCGATGTTAGGCGCAGCGTTCACTGCACTATCAGCTGCGCCCCGCATGAATGGGGCGTTCAATGTGCACGGGTTGTGGGCTCGGGGTAGGCGGTCCGGGGCGGGACGCGGCGTGCTCGAACACTCCGAGGCATGTACGATGGCGGAGTCGCCAAAGCGAGTGCCGTGCACGCGCTCGGCAGCTCCGACAGGCCACCTGGGTGTTATTTTGGTCTCAATGCTCCGGTCAGATGCTAATTGAACAGGATCGAAACGATGAGAGGAAGCAATCGAATATCTGCGACAGAAAGCTCCGTTGCAGACGAGGAGGAAATGATTCCGAAAAAATCGCCGTTAATAAAGGGTCGAAAAAACAGTATCAGAAAAAGAGCTGAACTAAAAAATAAACAAAAATAAAAAAAAAATCACTTTCCTAAACGTCCAGAATGGCGCAATATCAATAATTATGATTATTGTAAATTGCCAGGAAATACAGTAATTCAAATTCGAAACCTATTCTCAAATGGTCGGGCATAAAACCGCCAATCAGAATAGGAGTGTACAGTGAACCATTACAAACTATGGGGATGGATTGATGACCAGTGATCTAATCGAAAGCGGACATGTTCAAAATAACAGTAAACCACAAGACAGAAAAGGAGCTTATTGTCTGAGCTAGCTGGGGGGCTTGGCTATCCCCAGCCAATCAGAGCGCGAGCTACATCTCCCCATTGTAGTCTATGGAAAGGAGAATTGCGCAATAGCGAATCGGTCGGCCGCTCAGCGCAGTGTCGGCAATGAAGGTATGAATAAATAGAAATTAAGTTTTTATTAAATGCGAAAACATTATCATATAAAGAGCCGAACCTTCTTACAAATAAATCAGTTAAAATCCCCGAACCACGCGTACAGCGCGTTTGATCGCCGAGACCCGTCGCTATATTGGAATTGCAATATAGAGAATTGCTGGAATACAGTAATTTCAAATTGTTTAAGCTATACTCATTGGTCGAGGAGCAGCCAATCCAGAATAGGCAGCGACAAAGCCCATTATATCCTATTGAGAATTTGGACCAAATCAGAATAGGAAGCGACATTGGCCCATTCTAACCTAATGACGGAGATTAACTCAATCAGAATAGAGCGACAAAGTCCCATTATACTCCTATGGAGGAAGTTTGGACCAATCAAAACCAAAGGGCGGGACAGTTCAAAATACAGTAAAAAATACAGAAAAGTAGCTGATTGGCTGATCTAGCGGTGAGGCTTGGCTACCCAGCAATCAAGCGCGAGGCTACTTTCTACCATTGTCATATCTATGGAGAGAATGGGCGCTTCTGAAATCTCGGCGCTCAGTGCCGTGTGGCCAATGAAGTATTAATAAAAAATTATTTTATTAAATGTAAAACATTATCATATAAAGAGCCTAACCCTTCTTTACAAAGAAAGCAGTTAAAATCCCAGAACAACGCGTTTGTCGCCGAGAACCGCACTACATAGTGGAATTGCAATAGAGAGAACTTGCCGAAATACAGTAATTCAAATGTTTAAGCTATTCTCGATTGGTCGGCATAAACCAACTAATCAGAATAGATCGGACCAATGTCCCCATTATAACCTATGATTGAGAATATGGACCAATCAGAATAGAGCGACAATGATCCCCCATATATCCTATGAGAAAAATTGACTCCATCATATTTCAAAGGCGGGACAAGTTCAAAATACATAAAAATGCAGAAACAGCTATTGTATGAAGCGACGGGGCTATCGTCCCAGCTTAGCCAATCAGAGCGCGAGCCTACTTTTCTCATAGAGTTCTATGGTAAAAATCTGTAATAAAACTTGTAACGTGGCCTAAAATCAAATTAAAACACTACAGAAGTTGTCCCGATGTGTATATAATAATAAGCGAATGATAAGTATGAGGGGGGATCGAAAAAAAATATTAAAATCAATAAAAATCAGTTTATTCGTTTATTTTCGTTGCACCCATACTATTGATCTTGGCTAACGAAAATAATGACTAAAATATATTTTTATTGATTTAATATTTTTTTAGTTTCTTTCCCACCTAATCTTATTCGTTTTATCACAACTCATCGGGACAACTTCTGTATTGTTATAATTTGATTTCGGCCATGTACAGTTGAAGTTCTGATTGTTCATTAGTAAAACCCAGTATGAGCGTCGCTCCGCTCTCCATAGGTCCGAAGATAACGACGCCGTTCATTTTGTTTTTTTTTTTTTATTTTAACGTGATCCAATCACAGCTCAAAGAATTTCTTTTCCCCATAAACTCTTATGAAAAGTAGCTCGCCGCTCTGATTGGCATAAGCTGACGAAAAAAGATGCCCCCGCCGCTTCAACCAATCGCTCGTTTCTGCATTATCTACTGTATATTGACTGTCGCCCCTTTGAAATATGGATTGGTCAATTTCTCCGTAGATATAAATGGGACAGTTGTTCGCTTCTATTCTGATTGTCAATCTCCTCCATAGGTAACTTATAATGGTACATTGTCGCTCCTATTCTGATAGGGCTGTTTATGCGACCAATGAGAAGTAGCTTAAACAATTTGACATTACTGTAAATTCCGGCGATTCTCTCTAGTTGCAATTCCCTATGTAGCCCGGGTCGCGTCGACACACTCGTTGTTCCGGGTATTTAACTGATTATTTGTAAAGAAGGGTTCTGCTCTTTATCTGATAATGTTTATAATGTAAATAAAAATAATTTTTTTATTAATACTCTCATCGCGGCCAGGCGATGAGCGCCGAAGATTTCCAGATGCGCCAATCTTCTCCATAGACTATAATGGGAGAATATCTCAAGCGCTCCTGATTGGCTGGGATAGCCAAGCCCCCGCCTAGCTCAGTCCAATATAGCTTTTTTTCGTCTTTTACTGTATTTGAATTATCCCGCTGTGGATTTTCTGATTGGTCAAACGTCTCCATAGACTCATAATGGGCCTTTGTCGCTCCTATTCTGATTGGTCAATAATTCTCCATAGGTTTTTACATGGGTCCTCTGTCCGCTCCTATTCTGATTGGCTAGCTTAGTCGACGCCCATCCGCTAGCATCAGCCAATCACCTTCCAAATTTCACAGCATTTTTACAGGAGAATTTAAAACTGTCGCCGGCGCCGTGGATTCTGATTGGTCCCTATAACTTCTCCTTTAGGCGTGAGGAATTGGTCTCTGTCGCGGGTCCTATTCTGATTGGGCAGAGCTAGATGCCAAGTCCCCGGTAGCTAAACCAATCAGCTCTTTTCCAGCATTTTACTGTAGTTGAACTATCCCTGCCGTGATTCTGATTGTCTAAACTTCACCAGAGGTTTTTAATGGTTCAACGTGTCGCGATCCTACTACTAGATTGGCCGGGTTTACTGTCAGCAATCAGAAATAGCTTGCTGATTTGATTTACTAGTATTTCCCCGGCCAATTATACCATAACCTAATTCATTATAATTTAAGGATTAATGTGGAAAGATGATTTTGTTTTATGTATTTTTATTTTTAGTTCAGCTCTTTTCCTGAGAATGTTGAACGCCTTTATAAAGCGATTTTTGATTCATACGCCGCACCACATGGTGGAATGATTTTCTCGCTGTTCCAGCCATGTCTCGCATTCAATCGGAACTGTTTTTTGCGGCGCATCCCCGCACGGCGCCTAAGTTCCGCCAGCACTGCGCCCATGTCCCCGGCAGCTGTGCCCCACACACACCTTGGCGAGGCGCAGGGAACTTGCCCGCATGTACAAGCTTCTCCGCCAGCTGACCGGCGAATCATGAGGCGCAGCGCCGCAGGTGCTACCTCCGGTCCCCGCACTGCTTCCCCACACACTGGCCAGCGCGGAGAGGAGCTTGTCCCCGCATGTATGACCCGCACTACCTCCGCGGCTAGACCATAGCCGAGCGCGCACTGCTCTCAGTCCCTGCACTGCGCCTAACACAACTAGGCTAAGGGTCGCGGGCGGGACTTTAACATGCTATTATGAGGTCCGCCCCGGGACCGCGAGGACATAAAGTCGATTAATGTGCGCACGATTCCGCCGGGAAACGTCTGCGAAAGAGTGCGCCCTCGAACCGGCTAGATTCATACATGTCGCCCTTTATGTCCCAATTAAATAGAGAACTAAATGGCTAGTCAGGGGATCAAAGGTCTGTAAGTGGAGTTATCTCCAGGGAATTTCCTTCAATGACTGAATGCAAAGGGACATGACCGAAGATCCAGGAAGATTGAAAAGCTTTGAATTGGTGGATAACTTTTCTCTACAAGGCCCAAGAGTATCTGATTTCTGAAGGAATGAAAGTGAGTAGAGGTCAGTTTTTTGGTACTATCTGCTCAGCATGACCCGAGGTCACAAACAATCGTGAGGACAATTTTCGGCATCATGAGACGGATGGGATAGTGGTTGAATGAAACATTCAAAGATCTCAAGTACGCATGCCTGCTTCAGATCAGAGTGAGTTTCACAATTATTCAATCTGTCTTTCTTGTGATTGGTATATCTGCTTTAATAGTGGTTATTCTTTGTACACCTGCTCCAGCAAATCGTTTCACTTATATTTCTTTATCTAGTCCCTTCACTAATTTAAATAATCTAACTTTTTTGGACATCGTCATACTAGTTATGCCTTGACCTTTTTAAAGAGTTATTGTTTGTACATGGATATGGGTATGTTACGTGACGTTTTAATCCATTTTTTTGGTTATATTTTGAATGTTTTTTTGCAAAAAACCCTTAAATTACGATTTCTCGATCTTAATCATCATCCCTGTGGAAGTTTTCTTCTTTTGTTACATTGTGTTTTCTTAGAGCTTAAAGCGTAGCCTTTGTTTTCTGTCAGCTAAATCAGCATTCCTGTTGAAAAACTTTCCCCTTTGCCTTTTTAAACTTATGCCCCAGGATCCTTTTTTCTTGTATTTTGTTATATGTTCCTTCCTCCATCGGTCAATACGTGCATCATTTTCTGTTTCTCACGGCTTATGTTAAAAGCGTTGGTAGACAAAAACAAAGGGTGTGGCTTCAAACACCCTGCCTGAGAAACACAGTACCTTGGGTAACCTGCTCTCCTAGTCTCAACACAGAAGTGTTTACTGTTGTTATGCAGACAACAATTTTAAAAAACTACTAGGTAAATCCCCGGGTTACAAATGGAAGGGCTGAGTTTCTTCTTTAAGTTAATTTGTAATGTAGTTCCGACACAGGTATAATTTATTTTTAAATGTAACTGCAGCACAAAGGGTTTTTTCTTAGTTTTTGAGATATCAGATAGTGCAGTGAAGGGGTTTTTACATTTGTTTGCTGCCTGTGGCCCCTGTTAAAGGAAGACATTGTCACCTCATTGTTCACCGACATGGTGCTGCTGGTGGCATGCTGGAACTGTTGGGGCAACATGTATGAAAGCTATGCCCGCCACGGTCGAGCCGCATAGATTTTCGATGCCGCCGTCAAAGTGTGAAAGCTGCACCTCAATATGCCGGCGCCCAGAGGTGCGCTCATACATGCGTTGTAAAGTCCACCTGCGTCTCCCAGTGTTTGAGGCGCATGCGGACTGCGCCTAAGATCCGTCGCCCGAGGATTGTACGCTCAGTACATGGGGTGAAAAGTCACACTCCTCAGCCATGTGTGTGGGGCGCAGTTCGGGTATCAGGGCGCAGAGAAGGACTGTGCCATAACAGTTATTGCCGATTCGAGACAGCTGAGAAACAGCAAGAAAATCTCTTTACATGTTAGTGTATTAGCAAAAAAGTTTCTTTCAAATGATGAATAATAGAGAGGGTAAATATCAAGCTGTCTAAAAGCGGATTAAATGTAGTGAAAGAGTTGATCATATTTAAAATCAAAGGGAATATATATAAGATCGCTCAAGAAAATCAATCTCAGCTTCTCAGCTCCTGATGAGGCATGGAGTATGAATCAATAAAATGTTTTATTACATATAAAACATTATCCGAAAAAGAAGGCTCAAACCTTTGTAATAAAAGACATAAAGTAAAAATCACGTTCAAAAAATCAAGACGTCGCAACATCAGAATTTGCGATATTGAAAAGTGCCGGGGAAATACAGGTAATTCAAATTCTGTAAGCCTCTTTCTTATTGGTTGCAGAAACCACCAAATCAAATAGCGTGAGCAGTGAACATTATAACCTTATATGATCAATCAAGATGCAAAGGCAGGACGTTCAAATATAGTAAACCATGCAGAAGAAGAGCTGATTGGTTGAACGAGTGGGGCGTTGGCTATCCGCGAGCCATCAGAAAGTAGAGCAACCTTGACCCATTTATAACCAATGGAGAGTATTGACCAATTTAAATGCAAAGGCGTGACAGTTAAAAAATACAGTAACAAAGGCGAAAAGAGCTGATTGGTTTGAACTAGCTGTGGCTGTGGGGCTAGTCCCGGCCCATCAGAGCGCGAGCTAACTTTTGTCCCATTGTATCTATGACAGAATCTGGGGCACGTGAATATCTCCGTAGGCATAGCAGTTATTAGTAAAGATAAATCGTTTTTATTATTGGTAAAACATTCTCTGAACAAGAGCTGAAACCTTCGATAAACATAAACATAAATCAAATCCCTAAACAACGCGTTTGTGGCCGCCAGGCGGCTACATCAGAATTGCGATATTTTAAATTGCCGGAAATACAGTAATCAAATTCTGTAATGCTCTTCTCATTGGTCGGCATAAACCACAATCAGATATACACAGTGAACCCAATTATAACCTTATGAGTAGTATTGACACAATCAAATGAAAAGAGGGACAGTTCAAAATATAGGTAAAAAAGGGCAAGAAAGAGGCTGATTGGTTGAGCCCATGCATCAATATGAATCCAACCAATCATATGTAGTGTCTATTTTGTAGTGTAGCAAGAAGGGCCGCTAGAAAGTGCGCCCTAAAACGCTAAAAAAAAAGTTATAACTGTCTATTGTAAATATTTCTTTTACTTTGTGATTGGTTGGGGGGGAAGAGGGGGCGTCGTCCAGCTAGCCCATCACGCTTTGGGTGAGCTACCTATCTCATATAAGTTCTCTGGGTAAAGAAATACAGAGCGAGCTCTGTGTGTGGCTAAGTTTAAAAGAAGCGTGGCTTATTTGGGCCAATGTGGAGAGCGAGGCGACGCCCGTAGTGGGTTTTCTAATGCAATCTGTCATAAAACTGTACATGGCAGAATAACAATAAACTCACGAAGTTGTACCCAGATGCTATATAAAACAACAATAATTGGGGAACGGGTGTATGGGTGGAATATGGGGTGTAATACAACTATAAATAATGTGAATTCAAATGAATTACTTTTTTTGCTTCGATAGTTTCGAAATGGGCCGCGTCCCGCCCCAAGAAACGACCCCACTACCGTGCCATGAGACGCACCCATCATGTTAGGTGGGCATCGAAAGTGGGCGAAGGTTGCGCGTAACATTCGCATCACTGCGTCGACAGGGATCGGATCGGGAGGAGGCCGTTTTCATCCAGAAAACAGGCACAAACACTCCCATCATCACATGTCCGCCCATGGTGTTCTACAGCAACGCTCGGCTGTGGAACATGAACTGGACAAGTGCCAGCCATACGCTACCCCACAAGTCCTGTTTAGTATTTAACTAGGGCGGAACAGATGTAAGGTCAGGGAACGGTGTAGTCAGAGGACTGCTGAACTGAGGCTCCCTTTTATCAAATAGGCTGATTGTATAACTCTGGATACCACAGAAATTTAATGAATGTACCTTACAAAAGTCCCTATCTTTGGGAAAGATATTATTTAGAAAATGTCTCACTGGAAAACCTTCTATATATATATTTTTAATCTTACTCCAGCAGACTTAAGTTGCAGACTGGAATATGTATACGGTGGGGGGGGGGGGGGGGGGGGGGGTGGGGGGGGGGGGGGTGGGGGGGGGGGTTCAGTAATCATAATTACAATTGTCCATGTAAGCCAAGGAATCAATTGCCCTCCTATCAGCCAGGTAGATCGCTCTTTATAGCCTATAGATTGCCCCCTTAGCCATTAGTTTTCCCCTATGCTAGCGAGACGAGTTGCCGCTTGATCAAGCATCGTGCCCCTGTAGCCAGGTACCTCCCCCTATAGCCAGTAGTATTCCAGCTTGTAGCCAAGATGTTGCACCCTTAACCAGATAGTTTGCCCCCCTTTAGGCGGTAGTTTCCCACTTGTAGCCAGTAGTTGCCCCTCGTATGTAAAAATAAAAAAAAAAAAAGCTACTTAACTCTCTCCATGTCCCCCTGCGGCCAGGTCAGGAGCTAGGTGTACGAGTTAACCGGTGGAAACATCATCACGCTGCTTACAGCCGTCACACCCGGTCCCCTAGACCTCCTCATTCCCACGGCAGAGGCTGCTGGCGTAAGAGCATCCAGGCGTCGCAAGGGCCGTGAGTAAAAAGCGCTTGCTCACACCCCCTAGCTGATCGCTGATGGTGATATTGTACACCTCACATTGAGCACTCGAAACATACACATCGCGAGGAAGGCAGGATGGTACGCGATCCCAACCCTTGCCTGTCCTTACCAAGTAGCACAGCTACACATAGCTAGTTGTGAAATGGTCTGTGCTGTGTCAGAGGACTGATCGTCGGCAGAGCGCACTCAGGAAACAGCCCATTCAACCTGTCTGATAGGTCCAAGTAACACTTCTGGGACCAGGACCTATCCCCTAAACAGGCGCCGAAACCTCTCCATTCTAAATGGAGAGGTGGTTGGGGCTCTTCCTTAGACATGAGTTTGAGTTCTGAGTGAAGTCAAGCTATGATGCTCAGTTGTAATCGGATCTCCCATTTATGTCCATAGGAGAGTCCTGACCACCTCTCCATTCAGAACAGAGCGGTTTCAGAGATTGCTTAGGACATAAGTGTGGGTCTCAGAGGTGGGATCCTGACTTATCAGCCATCGATGGCATATCTTAGCCATTTCAGTACCCTTGTGGGATTAAAAAATTGTAGAGTAAAAAAAATGTAATACAGACATAAATAAAAATCCAAAGAAAAATTGATAAATTAAATTCTTTTCTTTCCCTTACAAAAATCCCCAAAAAGTTAAACCTATATGGAATTAGTATCACTGCATCCATAACGATCCAAACTATAAAAATATTACATTATATATTTCATATTGTGTACAGCATAAAAAGTTAAAAAAAAAAGCAATTCCAAAAATGCTGGGTTTTGCTTATTTGCGTTTTGAAAAACAGGATAGAATGTGATCAAAAAGTTTTATCTACCTGAAAATATTATGAGTAAAAATTGCAATTCAACTCAAAACAGTGCCATCAAAAAATAAAACTCACAAACTAACAAACCCTCCTGTGGCTATGTCAACAGAAACGTAAAAAGTTACAGCTCTTGTAATGTCACTGAACAAAACAAAACCAAAACATTTCTTGGTCATTAAGGGGTTAAAAAAGAACAAATTTAAATAATCCTTATTTCATTGGATTTTTTACGTAAATGTCATGGTATTCAAGGGTAAAGGGTGCCTGCAACTTTTGTTCTTAAAGTTTGCAAGGCCATTCCTTGACAACAGTGGCATAATGCTGATTTACAGGCTCCGTAAAGCCACTGTTGTGATCTAGTATATTTCTAAAGCTGTGTACTGCTCGTCTGATGAATAATAAGTCTGTCAGTCATGCTGTCTGTCTCCACACTTTGCTTACACATAAAATGTTTAATTTTGTTGAAGTGGAATATTCAGTCATTTGAAATTATTTTCCATGAAATTGATTTTTTCTTAATAGCTGTCTCCTGGTGCTGGCAAACAGACAGCAGGATCAGCACAGAACCCAATTGACTGATGTTCTTTTAGATAATCAAAAATACATTGTGAATTAAATAGAGATTATCTAGTGGTCAAAGTGTAGTAATCTAAGGGTGTGCTCACACACAGAGCCTTTTTTTTTATACATTTTTGGATGTGCTTTTGGGCAGAGCAATTAATGCTGTACATTTCTGCACAAAAAACGCATTAAAAAAACGCTCCAAAAAACACCAAAACACAAAGCAGAGCCATGACTATAAGTAGAGATGGGCGAATTTCTCAAAAATTCGATTCGGTCACTTCGCCGAATTTTCCGACAAAATTTGTTTCCTTCCGAATTACTTCGGGACGAATTGCGTTAAAAAGCAGCTATTTCCAGGCTTTCACAGAGCCTGCAGGGTGCTGTAGAACGTTGTGCCATGCTTTAAAAATGCAGAGGGAGCTTGGGTTTGGTCTTCATACAATGTTGTGTTTTAGTATGACCACCAATGACTGCCGCCGCTCTTAGAATCGCTTCACTATAAAATTCCCTGGGCACTTAAGAGGCAAAAATTTGACCAAAAAACTAAAGGGGGAAATGTACCCCTGTTTAAAGCATCCCAACGAAAGCGGGAAAAAAAACAAGCCGAGACCCCTTAAAGGTGGAAAACTTTTTGTGACAGAGTGGGGGAGGTGACGGGGGACCCAACAGCACCAAAAGGGTTTCAGGCAGGGGCACAATGACTTCGGAGGCGCAAAAACAGATTAGACCACAGAGTGGCCCAATGATAAAAATTGGGGGAGGTCCCGACACCCAGCAGCATGGATCAGGCAGGGGCACAATGAAATTCGGAGGCGGAAAAAGAAAAAAATTAGGCCACAAGTGGCACAATCCCACGTTGTGGAGGCACGGCGGAAAGCAGTATGAGATAGGCAGTGGCAAAAAGGGAAAAGGGAGGCGGCAAAAACATATTAGGCCACGGGAGTGGCACAAGGGAAACAGTGGGGAAAGGTCACGACAGCAGCAAAATGAGATCAGGCGGGTGGCAAAATTGACATTCGGAGGGGAAAAACAGGAGGAAGCCACCGATTTGGCAAAATTGCGAGAGGGGAGGTCACGGGGGGCAGCACATGAGGTCGGGTCATTTGGACAATACAAAGTGTGGGGGGACAGGGCAGCACCCAAAAGCAGCACTTTGAGGTCAGGACGGGGGCACAAATGACACAGTGGGGGAAATGTCACGGCAACAGCAAAAAGCGCGGGAAGCATGGGGTCAAAAGAGGGGCCAAAATTGACAGAGTTTTTTAAGGGGTTTGGGCAAAAACCAAGTCCCGGGTAAAAAGGGGGGTTAGGCAAAAGGAAAGAAACGTCAGAAAGGATGGGTGGCATCAGGCGGGGGCGGGCATCGAATAGGGCTGAGCGGGAATTTTAAAAACCCCCGACGACAACCTAAGGCATTGGTGTTGAAATCCGGCCCGTCCACGCCTGTTTCATCTTGAAAAAGTCAGTTTCCCACATTTCCCTTTGACAAGGGGGGTTTCCCCCCCTTTGGGGTTTAACGATGGCCCCCCCGAACGAAAAACCCGCTCGGGGAAATCCCAACCCACTCCCCGGGGCGGACACCCTTTCTCCACTGCAAATTTCGGCAAGTTGCGGCCAACATCCAGTTTGGGCCCCAAAAGGCCCCGCGGATCTTCAAATTTGGGGTTTGGCAGGTGCGTCCAAGTAGGCCACAACCGGGTTTTGGTTTAGGGCTCCCCCAGGCCCAGGGCTGTGTTTGGTGACTGCCCTCCTTCACTAGGGGGGTGAAGGAAGCTGCTCATCATTGACTCGGCCCTTAGGTTTTTTATTGATGGGCTGGTATTGCTCCTACCCCCCCCCTTTCCCCCCAGCACCCGCGGCAGTAGAAACTGAGCGCTGGGGAAACCCCCCCGGTCAAAACCTGTCAAAAAGGGGGGACTTTTCGACATATGCACCCCAGCCACTGTTTTCGGAGGATTTCCCTAATTTAATTTGAGTTTGTTTTCCCCTCCTCAATAGCGGGGAAAAAAAAGGCTCCCTTTTTTGGGAAAAGGTACGAGGGTCCAATAGGGGGGGGAGCCGGGAAGTAAACCCTCTGCCCGACTGACTTTTGGGGCTGTCACAAACCGGGGAAATCAGCATCCCTGGGGGGCCATCTGCACAAGTGACTCGAGGGGTCCCTCCTCCTTTTTTCCATTTTAATACTGCCACGGTGTTTTGGGGGGTCATCCCCTCGTCTTCCTCATCCCCCATCTCCCTCCCCCAGCTGCCCTGCTCCTCCTTCTTGCCCACCTGGGTAGAAAACCCCAAAATCATTTCACCAAAAAAAGCTTTGCTCCAATTTTTTTCCTCCCCCCCCCTTAAATTTCGTCCCCCCCGGACTCAAGTGGCCAGGGAGGGGTTTTGTTGCCACGTCTCCATTCCCCTGCCCAGACAGATTTTTCAGCATCTTTTCCCCGGACATGAAGCAGTGAAGATGTTATTAAACCCGTAGTCTGGCGAAATGACAAAAAAAAGTCCCCCTCGGATTGGCCTCAAAAACGGCAAGGCACGCATGAGCTGCCACTGGGTTTACATCAAAGTTACAAAGGGGAGTACTTTTTTGTCGCCCGGTTTATCAAAAAAAACGTTAATGGGCCCTTTTTTTTGTTCAAACAGTCGGTCCAAAATGTGCAGGCTGGAATTCCAGGGGTGGAAAAATTTGCATTTCAAGTGTGTTGGGGGAGGGCCGTTCTGCCCCTGGAAACCCAGGAGGGGGTTCCGGGTTTGTTAAGAATGGATAAAGTGCATGCCAAATTTCCTGGCCAATTTTTTAGAAGGTTTTGAAGATTCGGGGAAGACTTTTAGGAACCTTTTCCCCAACCAATTAACACGTGCCCATGCGGGCCATGGGGCCATCCCCCCTCAGTGCAGCGCGGGGCCCATGTTCCTCCCCCCATTTTCCGTTTTACCCATGGTTCCCCTTTGCAGTTGGGGGCGGAGAAAAGCCCACACATCCCAAATTTTTTGCGATGATGCCCGGGGGCAGTTCCTCCCATTGTCCGTCACCATGGTTCCCATTTGCGTTGGGGGCCCGGGGAAAAGGGACACATCGATTTTTGCTGATGATGCGGGGCAGTTTCCCCCCCTGTTGGGCTTCATTCCCGAGGGAAGCCCGGGGTAGAAACTGGGGTTGGGCACCGCTGTGCCCTACACATGTGGTATGGTTGGGGCATTTCTTTTTTTGGAGGCTGAGATGGTGGTGGTGGGGGAGGAGGGGGAGAGGGAATTTTCGCAGGTGGGAGCAGTTTTTACAACGTGGAGGGGAAAACGGGCGTCTCTGTCCAAAATTGTTGGGTGTGCCTGGGCGGAAGCACATTCACCCCTTTGGGCCCTAAAGGACATGTACTTGGGCCCCGGGGGTCGATTACAGCTCCGACGTCCCCGTGCCCTGCACCTTGGAAAAAACCGGGAAAAAATCAAGGACCGGGCCCCCCCTTCTGTTCTACAAAATTTATGAAGTGTGGTACTTCCTTTTTGGAAAAATAAATTAAACCTTGGAACTCCCATCTCGGCTCGGCACAAACCCTTAGTTTTCTGAACGGTGCAGAGTCCCCAATTTTGGGAAAAGGGGGGGATGCAGTACCAACAACTTGGGCAGGAGCACGGTCACTTCTGCACCTTAGGGGGATGGAAGCCTACCCTTTTTTTTCTTGGGAAACGCCTCGCTGAACGACCTGGCGCCAAGAGAGTAGGGAGGATTTGGAGCACGGAAAAGGGAGATGATGGGCCCAAAAAAAACACTCCCTTCTCAGAGGGGTGGGGCCTTTACGGGTTTCCAAAGGGTCAGGGCCCCGGGGACTGCTGCTTTTTGGGGTTGCGCGGGGGTAGGATGGACCACCCATTGAGGGGCCCCGTTTTTTCCCAGGCCACCGGAGGGGGAGGGGCATGTGTTGACGCGGGCCGGGTGCCCAAAGTTTGCTCCCTGGCCCGGGTTTACTTTCTGCCCCCAGATTTTTACATATACCCAAATTCGGCTCCTCCCGGGTTTTTTAGCCCAAAAAAGCCCACCCCCGGGGTAAACGGGTTTTCCCCCAAGCCCGCAAATGAGTACAAAAGCCGCCCGGGTTCCTCGCTAAACCCCCCCGTGCCCGCTACTTTCGGACCGCGAAACGGGTTTTTTACCCCTGGCCCCTTGGCTCCCCACCTCACACTGCTGCAAACCTGCTGACTCCCGGCCAAAATGACCCCCCTTGCTGGCTGCGCTTTCTGCCTTTACCCCGCAAACTAACGCCCTCTTCTCCTGACGGAAAGGGTAAGGCCCCCTTTCCCACCCGGGTCCCAAGTTTCGGTCGGCTAAAAATCATTTATCTATTTGCGTTTCATCGTCACTTGTGTCCTCATAAAAGGTTTTGGTAAAGCCGAGGCTGGACCTTCCCAAAAAGACCTCCCATGCCCCCTCCAAAATCTAAAAACTTTGCCCCCTACGCAAGAAGCAGGCGATATTGGGCCCCCTTTTTTCGCTGCCAAGTAGCTGCTGCCTGCCCTCCTCAAAATTTTTTCATCCCGCAAAATTTTGTGGGGCTGAGGGCCCGCCACCTAGTAATCTTTGGCTGAGGGAACCCCGGGTGGGGACGAGGCGGTGGGGGACAGGTGGGCCGGACCCGCTCCCGGGCCATGGGCCCAATAATGGTTGTGTCGAGGTTCCCACCCCCGACTCTTGGCTGGGGTTTTTTCCCGATGTCTTGGGAGGGAAATGGATGACCTAGCAAACAAACAAGAACCCTTGGGTTGCTTTAAAAACACAAAAGGGGGCTAGATGACAGCGGCAGGGTTTGGGCCCCACCGAGTGAAACCCTGCTGCACGTCCCCCTTTCTGTGCTGCGGGCCCCGGCCTGTTCCAGGAAAAGCTTGGGGCCAAATGGAACCTCGCAGGGGCAGAGCCCCCGCCAAACCCCTTTTTGTCTGGACATTTTCCCGTTTGTTCTAAAAAGTACAGACACTGTTTTATTTTATATATTTATAGATAAATTACACCCCGTTTTTGATTTAAAAAGAACCCCCTAAAAAAGGGGTTTGGGGAACCCGGGATATAAAATTGGGGCCCCCACAAATGGCCCGGAAAAATTTTCTTGTATGTGTCATTTAAAAACACTGTGTGTTTTACAAAAAGTAAAAACACAAAAGGGTTAAATTTAAACCCCGGGCATTTTAATTTGGCTACCGGAAAAATGTATAATTTTGGGGTTGAAAAAAAACGTTTTTTTTTTGGCAGCCACCAGCAAAACAACGCTTTTAAAAATTAAAACCCCCCTATTTTAAAAAATTTTGCCCAAAAAATTTAGCCCGCAAAAAAAAAAAAAAAAAAAAAAGTTCACTTTGTTTGGGTGTTACAATTGCGTGTTTTCCCCACACCACACAAAAAGATACAGTTTTAAAATTTAAACCCTTTTCTTGTGAATTTGGCTACAGGAAAAAAATTTTTATATTTGGGTTGAAAAAGAAGTTTCTTGGGGGCAGGGCACCACAAAACAACGCTTAATTAAACCCCGGATTTAAATTGCGCCCAAAAAAATGAGCCGGGAAAACTAGTTGCTTTGTAAAGGGGTTTCAAATTGGCCCTGTTTTCTACGCCAAACAACAAATTACGGGTTTTAAAAATTTAAACCTTTTCTTGTTAATTTTTTACAGGAAAAAATTTATTAAATTTTTGGGGTTAAAAAGACGGTTTTTTGGGGTTTAGCAACCGGCAAAACAACGCTTAATTAAAACCCCCGGAAAAAAATTGCCGGGCCAAAGAAAGGGGCCGCACAAAATAGTAGCTTTGTAGGGGTTACAATGCGTGTTTTTACCCACACAACAAGAGTACAGTTGTAATTAACCTTTTCTTTTTGGGAAAAGGTACTGGAAAAATTTTTTTAAAATTTTTTGGGGTTGAAAAAGACGGTTTCTTGGGGTAAGCCCACCGCCCAAAAAAACGTTTTTAACCCCTGAGGGAAAAATTTGGGCCCAAAAATTTAGCCGCCAAAAAACTAGTAGCTTTTTTATGGTTTCAATTTTTGTTTTCAAAGCCAAACAACAAGAGATAAAGTTGTAATTAAAACCCTTTTCTTGTGAAATTTGGCAAAGGAAAAAATTTAAAATATTTTGGGTTTAAAAAAACGTTTTTTTGGGGGGAGCACACCCGCAAAACAAGCTTAATTTTCCCCCGGATGTAAATTTCGCAATTGAATTGGGGCAGCAAAAAAAAAAGTTTGGGATTTTTTAAATTTTAAAAAGCGGTTTTTTAAATAAAAACAACCTAACTGGCTTAGGATTTCCCCCTTTGGGAAAATTTGGGTTTTAAAATGCAAGGGTGCAGTGGACACACAATGGATTTTTTTAAAAAACAATACCCCAAAAAAATTTGAAATAAAAATTTAAAAGAACAGTCCCCTTAGGGCAAGCTGAGACACCCCCCAAAAACGCTGTATAAAAAAATCAATTTTTCAGAAGAGCTAACCCCCGGTGGCAGCACCTTCCCCGAGAGCACAGTGAGAGAGTGTGAGCTCCCGGCGGGCGCGCCCGGGACTTAAAAGGGGGCCCGGGGACGTTTACAGAACCCGCCGGTCTTCCCGATTTGGGGTTCAACCCCTTTCCCCATGGCATTGGGAGGGTATCCCCTTTTTTCCCCCCAGAGTGCTTTTCCCCCTGTAGTGCAAAGTGCTCGCAGCCCATTTTATAATCAAAAACACACCCCGTTCACCCGAAATACCCCAAAGTTTTGACTTTGTTTTTCCCAACCGAAGTATTCCCTGAAATTTTTAAACGAATTTTCCCCTTCGTTAGAATCGATTCGCCCAAACTCTAACTATAAGATAGCTTTAAAAACTTTGGGGGGATCTGTAGTAGCCTGAAAAATTATTAACGCCTTTCGCCGAGCCGTTTTGGGCCCTTCCCGGCAGGTCCCATTTTTGGAAAACTACATGTGACACTTTATGTGGGGAAAAACTTTTTGACACTTTTTTTCCTAAACCAGTGATTCAAGATTAAATTTCTTGTGAAATTTTGGGAACATTATGAATGGGGTTCCCCCGTTTTCTGGGTTTAAATTTTTGCCCCCAAAGAATTGGGGGGATGAACCCGGGCACACTCCAAAAAATTGGTGTGATAACAAACCCTTTGTAAAGCGTCAAAAACCCCTTTTTTTAAAGTGCCAAAGATTAGGGGTGTGTCACACCACATTCTTAGAAGTGGACACATTTATGAATCTTTGACACCAAATCTAGGCGCAGAACAGTTAGAACAGACAGACCAGGTTAAAGGTATCTGCCTGAACCAGACTTGTCATATTGGAAAAAATGAAACCGTATGTATGACCTGCAGAAGAACGGGTTCATACTTCGGGCCATTCTACACTGACTTAAAGCTTTTTAGAACTGGCCTTTCAGCCCAGAATGCATATTGCCCCCCTTGTGTTTTTAACCCCTTTCCCCCGACATAGGACGTACTGGACGCCTCACATTGTGCGGGCTCACAACGGCCCCGCAGATCGCTCAGGACCAGGGTATATTACTGCTGGCCTCATGCTGCATCACCCGCTGCGGATGATTAACCCTTAGCTCTAACGATCTATTATGGCTGTCTCCTCGAAGCAGCAGCAGCGGCAGCTTTACAAAACACCGGACTATCTATGATGTCACCATGCCCTGCAATGCATGGTGGACATTGCCAGGCATGCTGAGTGACAGTCATCATGGAGACCAGTATATCTCTATTGTATCAGTGATCTGCAGTATTCAAGACAAGTCAGTAAAACTAACTTGCCATGTATACTGCACGGTGAACCCTGCTAAAAATAAAAATAAAAAATACTACTAGGATTGCAGTATTTTATTTATCCTAGCTTCCAAAAAAACTGATTTAAAGCCAATCAGAAAACATTGTCCCCTCCAAAATGATATCAATAAAAATGTCAACTCATCCTGCAAAAAACAAGCTTCTACACAGCTTCGTACACAGAAAAATAAAAATATATGGCTCTCAGACATGTTTTCCTTTTTGAATAAAAGTGTTTTATTGTGTATAAGCAATAAAACGTAAAAAACATACAAATTGAGTATTGCTGCAATAATTTCAACCTGCTGAGTAAAGCTAACATGTCATTTATACCAGATGGTGACCTCTGTAAAAAAGAAAAAGAAAATACCAGGATTGCTGTATTTTGTTCAAAATGCCTCACAAAAACCTTAATAAAAAGTGATCAAAGCATCATATGAACCGCATAATGGTACCAATACAAACGTCAACTCATCCTACAAAAAACACGCCCACAATCAGCTCTGTATACAGAAAAATTAAAAAGTTATAGCTGGCAGACTGTAATGACATACACATTTTTATAAACACATTTCTATTGTATAAAAGTGATAAAACCTAAAAAACTATATAAAATTTATTTTTCTGTCATTGTAAAGTTATTATGTCATTTATACTTTAAAATTGAAGCCCAAAAAACAATGGCGGAACTACGTTCTCCTCACCCCATTTTCATGGCCCGGTGCTAAAAAAAAACTATGGAACACCTGTGTGCCCAAAATGCACAATACACCCCTAGATGAGATAAATGAGGGGTATTGACTCCAAAATGGGGCGACTGCTGAAAGGTTTAACCTGTTTGTGTACTTTGGGGGGGCTTTGCAAATGCGACATGTCACCCACCAAAATCTGCGTTCCAAAAGCCAAATAACACTCCCTTCCTTGTACACCCTGCCATGCACCTAAACAGCAGTTTACACCGATATAAAGGGAACTACTAAACTTGGAATATATTGCATTACAAAATTTGGGATGCATTTTTTTGAGGATTCCTTCTAAAACTGAAACATTTTCAGCTAAAATTGCTGATTGTTGGAAAAAAATTTAATTTTTTCATTTACGCTAAAAAAAAAATTATGAAACATCTGTGGGGTCGATATACTCACTACACCCCTGGCTATATTACTTAAGGAGTGTAGTTATCAACATGGGGTCTTTTTAGGGGTGTTTATTAAAGTTTAGCTCCTTAGGGTGTCGGCAAACCTGAAATGGCGCCTAAATAAAATTGCATTGAAAATGAAACCCCAAAGTCCAGTAGGTGCTCCTCCTATTCTGAGGCTTGTGGTTAAGCCAAATAATGCACTAGGGTCACATATGGGATATCTCTAAAAACATCAGAATCTGGGGAGTCAAGATTAAGGTGCATTTCCCTGGTCACATCTACCGTGTTCCTGTGAATAATGAGTAAAAACTGAAAATCTGGACAAAAAAAAGTGAAATTTTGAAATTTCACCTCCACTTTGCTGTGAAATACCTAAAGGGTTAACAAACTTCATATACACTGTTGTAAATACTTTAAAGGGTCTAATTTCTTAGATGGAGTAATTTATGGAGGTATCTAACATACAGGCCCCTCAAGGCCACATCAGAACTGGACTAATCCATAAAAAAATGTAATTGCAAATTTTCTTGAAAATGTGAAAAATTATTACTAAATTTCTAAGCCCCCTAATGTAGTAAAAAAAGGCCATTAGACATTTAAAAAAATATGGCAACCTAAAGAAGACATTTGCTAGTTATAAACTATTTTCAGAGGAATAACTGTTTTCCACACAGAAATTTTTGAAGTTTGAAAATAGCAAATTTTTCTAATTTTTCACAATATTTTTATATTTTTCACAAATTAACAAGGATTATTTGTACCAAAATTTGTATCAAAAAGTTATTCTCACATATGAAGTGACACGTCAGATCTCAAAAATTGGACTCTGTCAGAAAGGCCAATTGGCTGTGATGGTAAGGGATTAAGTTAGTAAGAAATTTAGGTTAATAAAATCATTGTTTATTTATGAAAAATATCATGAAAAATTCTAAAAAGTTCTCATTTTCAAACTTCAAAAATTTGTGCGTGTAAGTCAGATAAGTATTTCACTCAAAATAGTTTATTTCTAGCATCTACCATATGTCTTCTGTAGGTTGACATAATTTTTTAAATCTTTTTTTTTTTACAACGTTAGGGGGCTTAGAAATTTAGGAGTAATTTTTCACATTTTCAAGAAAATTTGCAACATAGAATTTTTTAGGGAACAGTCCGGTTCTGATGTGGGTTTGAGGGGCCTGTATGTTAGATACCCCCATACATCACACCATCTAAGAAACTATACACATTAAAGTATTCAAAACAGTGTTTAGGAAATTTGTTAACCCATTCGGTATTTCACATAAATTAAACCAAAGTGGAGGTGGAATTTCAAAATTTCACTTTCTTTGCAGATTTTCATTTTTTATCCATTATCCAATGGAATACGGTAGATATGACTAGGGAATTGCAAATCAACATCGGTTCCCCAGATTCTGAAATTTTTAGAGGTATCCCATATGTGGCCCTAGTGTGCTATTTGTCTCAACCACAGAACTCAGAATTCATTACGATTTTCTTTAGGCGCCATTACAGGTCTGTGGACACCCTAAGGTGCTAAAACTTAATAAACACCCCTAAAAATATCCCATATTGGAAACTACACCCTTAAAGGAATATATCCAGGGGTGTAGTGAGTATATCGACACCACAGGTGTTTCAAATAATTTTTTGGTGTTAGGCCTTGAAAATGAAAAAAATATTTTTCCAACAATCTGCAATTTTAGCTGAAAATGTTTCAGTTATACAAGGAATCCAGGAAAAAAAAAGCACCCAAAATTTTGTTGTGCAATTTATTCCAAGTTCTGCAATAACCTATATATGGGTGTATATTGCTGTGGGGGCGCATGGCAGGGCGTACAAGGGAGGGAGTGCTATTTGGCTTTTGGAATGCAGATTTTGGTGGTTGCCATGTCACATTTACAAAGCTCCCAGAGTACCAGAACAGGTTAAACCTTCCAGAAGTCTCCCCTTTTTTGAAGTCCACACCGCTCATGGATCTCATCTAGGGGTGTATTTTGAATATTGGGAACACAAGTGCTCCATATTTTTTTTTTTAGCATTGGGCAATGAAAATGGGGGGAATGCAGTTCCACCATTGTTTTTTGGGCTTCAATTTTACAGCGTGTGCCGTGCAGTGTAAATGACAGCATAACTTTACTATGCGGTCTGTACAATTACAAGGATATACAGTACAGGATTATATAGTTTTTAATGTTTTATTACTTTCACACAATAGAAATGAATTTATAAAAAATTGCATTTTTATGTCTTCATAGTCTGCCAGCCATAACTTTTTAATTTTTACAGAGCTGATTATGGGCTTGTTTTTTGCGGGATGAGTTGATGTTTTTATTGGTACCATTAGAGCTAGTGCACACGGCTTATTCAAGCCGTAATTGCGGGACGGATTCCGCCCGCAATTCTGGCTTGAATAAGGGGCGGGGGCGCTGCCCGCCGGCCCCACAGACATTCATTATTCACGGTGCGTACACGCCGTAAATAACTGACATGTCAATTTCTCCCCGCCCGGCGTATTCGCCGAGCAGTTAGGAGAGACGGAATCCACAGTTCTCTATGAGAACTGTGGATTACCGTAATGGCTGGGACGGATTGCAGCCGTATTGGAGCGAAGTACGGCGCGCAATACGGCTGCAATCCAAAATAAGCTGTGTGAACGGCCCTTTATGGGGTGCATATGACTCTTTGATCACTTTTTATTGAGGTTTTAGTGAGGCATTTTGAACAAAATACAGCAATCCTGGTAGAGTTTTTTATTTTTGTTTTTTACAGTGGTCACCATGCGTTACAAACGACATGCTAATTTTACTCAGCATGTCGATACGATTACAGCAATACCCATTTTTTATGTTTTACTGCTTTTACACAATAAAAACACCCCCTGGTGTGAGGGTTGCAGGAGCACCCGTGACACACATTTTTCCATCACCATAGTCTGAGAGTCATAACTTTTGTGTAGGGATCTGTTTTTCGTGGGATAAGTTGGCATTTTTATTAATATTATTTCTGGGGGGACAAGGCTTTTAAATCCAGTTTTTGGAAAGCAGGATGAAGAAAACCCTACAATCTAAATAGTGTTTTTTATTTTTGACAGGGCTCACCGCATTGTATTAATGACATGCCAGCTTTACTCAGCAGGTCGATGATTGTCACGATATCCATTTTATATTTTATGTTGAAGCGCTTTTTTTTTTTTTTAAAAAACAATATTTATGCATTACTACCTTCTGATAGGCATAACTTTTTTTTATTTTTCTGTATACAGAGCTGTGTAAGAAATTTTTTGCAGGTTGAACTGACGTTTTAATTGGCACCACTTTGACGTTTATATGAATTTTTGATTCCATTTTATTCCATTTTATGTACTGCAGGATGAACAAAAATCGCTATTCTGTGATTGTTTTTTTTACGACATTCATCATGCAGATTTATTAACATGAGCAATTTATAGGTTAAGTCATTACACACGTGGCAAAACAAATATGTGTACTTTATTTACTTTGAATTTTCTTAGGGGATGATTGCTGTTTGTAAAAGGGAAAAAGGCAGTGTACGTGCTTTTATTTTATTTTTCGTGTTTGTGTTTTTTTTTTTACTTTTCCCCATAGGTGAATTGTATCATTGATCTTTAGATCACTGATACAATAAAGATCAGTACATAGCAGAAGTGCTATGTACTGGTCTCTATGGCAACTGTCACTCACCATGTCCGGCCATGCCCATAAGGCATTTTGGGGCATAGTGACATAGCTTGCATTTGTATACTGTTCTGAGATGCATCCAAAAGTGTGGTCTGCTACTCTGTTCTGTCCCACAAAAAATGCATACGTTTGCCTACAGTGTTTTCTAACATTGTAGTCTATGACTGACGTATGCACACATACTTTTTTAACATTTTTTTTATTCACATCAGGTGATTTTATTGACATAGTATAAAAATGTTTAAAAACGTATAGTATTCTAAGTGAATTAAATGGATGTAAATGTCTAAAAACATATGCCGTGTTTACATTTTAAATAACGGTGACGTATACAAAGAAATGCATTCGATTGTATACACTTATCATGGTTTATGTTTCTACTCCAAAACGTATACAAGCGTAACATTGAAAAAATGCTTTGTGAACGGCCCCTAACCTTTCCCTCATGGCAAATAATAAGGAATAGGCCTATAAAGTATTACACATAGATAAACTTGTGTCTTACCTCTGGAGACCAATTCCTATCGAAAATGCTTTCCTGTGTCCACGATACTAGGGGAAGTGCAGGGTAGTTGGTAAAGATTATCAGAGAAAGACAAACGGAGTAACTTCGGCACCACTCTATAATCCAATATAAATTGGTAGCGCACCTTGTGTACACCTATATTTCTAAACATGCATCAGTGTAGCTCAGTGAAATGAAAAAAAGTCCATAGTAATCCAAAAAGGTAGAAGATAAATGTCCCATGAACTCACTGGTTCATGAAAAGCAATTCCAATTTATTTAGCAACTTGTAAAATCAACGTTACAAGTGAACATAGAAATGTACAGAAAGACAGCAAGGTCACAGCTGTTTTGTATTAGGTCACGCTTCCTCTAAGGGTGCTTTAACACAGCGCAGTTTTGGTGCAGTTTTAACTGCCTTTATTACCAGCAAGCTTCTTTCAGTTGTCTAAATTGTTCAGAAAGGTGTTTCATGTAAGAAATAAATTACTGTGTTTGAAGTCTTGTGGATTACAGACATACTTATTGATTACTCCCTTTCCAAACAGTTTAGATAAAGGAAAAAAGCTTGCTGGTAATATAATTGGAGCACAGTTAAAACTGCACCAAAACAGTGCTGTGCGAAAGCAGCCATAGGTAATGTTCACATGGCTTATTTTGGGACAGATTTCAGCCCGTAATTCGTGCAGTAAGGCGCGAATTGCGGGCTGAAATCCGTCCCAGTCATTACGGTAATCCACAGTTTTCATAGAGAACTATGGATTCCATCTCCAATAAGTGACATGTCAATTATTCACGGCGGTATATGCGCCGTGGATAATGAATGTCTATGGGGCCGGTGAGCTGCCGGCCACCCCGCCCCTGCTGCAGAGCACACGGCGTTATTGCGAGCGAAATCCGTCGGCAAATAACGCCGTGAATAAGTCGTGTGAACATAGCCTAAGGGTGCTTTCACACAGAGCCTGTTTTGGTGCTTTTTTATGTGTTTTTAGTATAGAAATTTACAGCATTAATTGCCTTTCTGCACAAAAAAGGCATCCAAAAATGCATAAAAAATACACCCTAAGCCCTATGGGAATTTACATAATCACGTCTTTATATTTCCCTGTACCTGTCAATCATCGTTAAAATACAAAACAAATATATTTCTATACACAAAGATTTATAAAAAGCTCAATAGATCATTTAAGGGGTTGTTGCCACAGCGTTTTTGGTTCCGAGTTTAAATCCAAAAATCGCATCCAAAAACTCAGCGGTGATCGGACCCTAAACGGATCCAACATGTATTTAACACACAGCTGCGTGTTTGAATGCGTGTTGGATGCAGCAGGATTACACACTATAGTTTTAAATAGGGCTCCTGCTGCATCTTTCAGATCAAGAATTGACATGTCAATTCTTGGAACGGATCAGAAAGACACAATGAGACACACATCGGCGATCACTCATGTGAACACCGATGTGTGTTTAATATTAAAAGCAATGTAAATCACATTGCTAATTTTTAGATGCGTGTTTGGGTCCGTTTAGGGTCCGACAGATGGATCCAAACACGTATTGAAAAACGTATGTTCACACGGACTCAACATGCCATGTGAACATACCCTTATGCTTCCGCCTGAAGGATTATTGAGCTTCACAGTGTAGCAACCTTGTGTGTCTGTCAGTCATATTCAAAGGGGTAAAAATACATTGTAAGCCTGCAAATCTAATACCTGAAATATCATTTCCATGTGTCTCTTGCATGTGTGCTATGAATCTCGGGACCTCTTTTCCTGTTCTTAGAGACTATAAATGTTCTCTAATGTGTTTAAATAACATCCTAATAGTTTTACCGATATCGAAAATACCACAATGACACTACATAGTATAGTATAGTATTATACAAAATTGGATCTGCATGTCATAAACCGCCTCACTCTATACTCTACACCACCTATTTTTATTATAGGACTCACAAACATTAATATATAATGGGAACAGATACCACATTTGTGATTACTTTGGGCAATGGCTTTTTCCAAACAATTATTTTGTATTTTACCTACACAATCTTTAACCAGTTAGTCTCTGTGGTTAGAACTCCATCTAAACGAAATGAGAAGGATGATGCTGTGTTTTCTCTTTCAAAGTAACATCGCTCTCTAAGAGATATGAATACCTATATATAGTCTTTCGGGGGTCATTAACTGAACCATTATCTCGACTGCACCCTCAATAGGGTGCAATCGTCCTGTCCCTTTAGCAGAAAAGCAACCCCAAAAGTATGTTGTTCCACCTCCCATGCTTCATGATTGGAATGGTGTTCTTGGAGTTGTGCTCATCCTTCTTCTTCCTCCAAAAACGGCGAGTGGAGTTGATACCGAAAAGTTCTATTTTAGTCTCATCTGAATATCCAGATGGCCATTGGGTAACATCAAACGTGCCTGGTCACATGCTGGTGTGAGCAGCGGGACTTTAAGTGCACTGCAGGATTTTAATCCATGACGGCATGAGGGGCGTGGCCTGACCATGGAGCTGTGAAGACGCACCCACTAGGGCTCCGTGGAATCCTCTATAGTTTTGGCTGGCAACTAGCTTCTATAATGGGGAAAGCCTCAAAAAAGAAAGGCTTCAAGCCTCCTTCGCATCCCTCCTCGCCCCAAGGGGACATTGGAGCTTACTTTACCCCGGCTCCGCTGAAATCCCGCCGGCCGAAGACTGCAGAGAACCACGAGGAAGATGGCGGCGGTCCTTCCTGCCCAGACCGGCCGCGTGACGCGCTGCGGCCACAACATCGCCGCCCTGCTCCGGACTCACCGAGTGACCTGCTCACGTCGGGGGATCCCCGGCACGGCTCTCCGCTACCCTCTGGGAGGACTCCGAGCAGCAAGGAAGTGGCCCCTCTCGGCGGCTCATCTGAAGATGGCGCCGGCGGTCTGCAACCTCCCTTCCTGCTTCCTTTACAGCAGGCCCGCGCCGCTGGCGCCGCATTGCAGCCGGACCTGGCTGTCTCTCCTGCACCGGATCCCAGCGGTGATCGGACTCTACCCCGGCCCCTGCACGCTGACGGTCGGGACCGGCCAGAGGACTATGCTGCAGACTCCCCTTCAGCTGCCTCTTCTAAACAAGGTAAAAGGGTCGGGTTTGGGACCATACCCCCTCATTGACATCAGGGAGGAGCGGGCCCTCTCCTGCCCCTTTCCCCAAGGGAGCTCCCTGCCCCCCCAAAAAAAAACTGACTGAAAACCTTCTTCCCCTGATAGGGTGGGGATCTTTTGGGGCGGTCAGGGATTATGACCAGAGGGGGGAACTCCCGGGCCCCATCAATGTCCCACCCCCGGGGGCGCCCCTATTTGGGGGCCCCCTCGGGTCCCCTCCCCCCAAGAATCCCCTCAAACTCGACCTCCTACCCCCCGGGGTCCCCCCCACTGAGTCTCCCCACTCTCGGCTATGGGGAACCCTCTCCCCCTGAAACCACCATAGTGCCTTCTCAGCCCCCTACCCCATCTATAGGGCCGGTTTTCACCATCAAGTACATGGCTTTCACCAATAAGGGGCCATCACGCGCCCGTCCCCCTCACTGGGCCCCCACAGGATCTTTCCTGGGGTTTCTTTTACCAGAGTCCCCCTACCATATCCCCAAACAAGTTTATAAAGAGGGGATCCAGGAAAAAAATCCATGAGGGGACTGACTGCCGCAAAGGCGGGCCCAATCGTCACCCTGGGGCCTTCCGCAGCCCAAATTTCTTCATTTTGCTAGAGACCCCCGTTCCTCTTTTAAAAATTTGGGTCCCCCTTTTCTGATCTACGCCAACTTCCCCAATCACTTTTACCCCAAGTCTGATATGACCCCAATAGCGGGGGAAAAATTTTTGGTTTGACTGAAAAAGGGTTTTTTTGCCTCTTCCCGGGGACGGGGTTTCAGCCCTCCCCAAATTTCCCTCTTTGGGATAAAACTCAGGAACCCGTCAGCAGCCTCCCAAAAAAGTCCCTACAATCTAATAGGGGCCAACGGGCCTTTTTAGCAGATCTTTCCCTTCAACACCCAGCTAGACGACTTAGACAACAGAAGTCGCCCGCAAAAATTTACCCGGATCAAAGGGTTTCCCCTGAAATCGGGGGGCTCCAGGGGAATTTATTCCCCCTGTGCTCACCAAAATTTTCAACTTTCTTTTGGGAGCACCTCCAAAAACCCTTTCCCTAGAAAGGGACAGGGCCCCCCCGGGCATTGCCCCCTCCTACTTTGGATCCTAAGGCCCCCCGGGTTTTCATTTGCGGGATTCATTTCTTCCAATTGAAAGAGGACATCCTGAGCCCAACACGCAAGCGAGCAGCCCCGATAAATAAAAAAAGATCCCCACCTGTTACTGCGCAAGATCTTTTCTGGCACACTTTAGCTAAAAAGGGGGCGACCTTAAAACCCCCTTCTGGCAAAAACTCAGGGGGGGGCGGAACTTTTCTTTACCGGGCTGGGTTTTTCCCTTTCCCCTTTTGGATCGTCCGGCAATGGCTAAAAAACAATTTCAAAACCCCCCCCGGGATGATACCCCCATCCTTTCTACGGGAAACTGAAAAATCCAGAACGTTACCGCCACCCCCGGGGCCTACCTAAAAACTTTCCTCCGTTTGGTCTGGGGCGACCCAATGGAGCAGCTACCGGGGAAAGAGAAACCGTCGCCGTGTCATCCTACTGACTTTTCATCTTCGCACCCTGGCCTGACCCGGGGGGTTGGTGGGGGGCCCAACCTGGAATGTTTGGTACCCTTTACTGAGGAGATGTGATTTGAAACCCCGGAAATTTCCCATGGTTACTCTCTGTTTCTCCACTAGGGGGATAACCCCCCCACAATGGGGGTCGGGCCTTTTTTAAATTCGTTTAATTTCTTTTTCTTTTTTGGGAGAGCGCATTTTGGAATTCCAGAACTCCCCTAGCGACCCCTTCGATGCCCTGCTGGCCTAGATGCCATGCCCGTTTTGGTTGAAAATTCCCTTTCTTTTCCTTTTTTTTCATGTTTCGGGGGAAAGTTTTTCTGGAATTTCAAAACAAATTATCTGTGTCCCTTATTTTTTTTTTTCCCTTCACCTTGATGGGGATTGGCTTTTCCTTTGCCTGCCCCTTTTTTTCCCCCACAAAAATTTGCCCTTTTGAATTTCCCGGGAGCTACTTAATGTGCCTTCTTTTGGGCGCCCCCGCCACCTGTGGCTGTGCCTTTTACGGGGGGGAATTTTTTTTCCTCGAAATTTTTTCCTGTTATGGAAAAAGCCCCAACTGGGGAAAACTTCAAATTCATTTTTCGTTCATTTCCCTTTGAAAAGACTGAAGTCTTTTTCTTCTAAATTTTTTCTCCATTGCCTAAATAAGTATTTTGGGCCTTCCAGAAACATTTGGGAAAGTTCTTTAAAAATCTT
This sequence comes from Phyllomedusa bahiana, assembly GCA_025379985.1. Taxonomy (NCBI): domain Eukaryota; kingdom Metazoa; phylum Chordata; class Amphibia; order Anura; family Hylidae; genus Phyllomedusa; species Phyllomedusa bahiana. The sequence continues at coordinate 94,247 of JAODAL010011726.1, forward strand.
CCCACCGGTTTAGGGTTTCCCCCCCCCCTGGGGGGAGCTTGTTATTTATCAAATTGCCACCAATCCCCCCTATGGGGAAAAATCGGGAATTTCCAAAGTTTAAACCCTTACTGTTGATTGCCTCCTGGATAATAGTAAGGGACCCAAAACAAAAATCTTTTGTGGTTGTTGAATAAGTTAATTTTCCTCGGAAAATTATTATCCCGGATGTTTTTCCTTTCATCTTTTTTTTCCCCCATTTTCCTATTTCTTGAAACCTTTCCACTGCCAGCCTTTTCCCCTTTTTCCCTCTCATTTGCCCTTTTTTTTTTTAAAAGTGGGGGAGCCCAGGGGAGGTGCATCTAATCTCTGATTTTTTTTCTCCCCTACTCCCCCATATTTTTTGGCCCCCAAATGGTTGCTTCTTTCCAACCCTTTGGGGGCCAAACTGCCCTTTCGTACCCCGTGGGTTTAATTTTCCGAAAGCAGGTCTTTTTTCCCACCTGCTTTAGGTCCCAAAATTTCCCCTTTTTCCCTCCCCCCTCTCCCCTCCCCCTGCGGGGGGTTGCAGTTTAATCATTCATTTCAGAGGGCCAAACCTAAAGGGAAAGGTACCCATTTTTTTAAAAAGGGGGCTTAAAAAACCCCAAAAAAAGAGACCCCAATTTTTTTAAAACCCAATTTCCACAAAAAGAAAGCTCAAATAGTTTTTTCCTCCAAGAGCCCCAAATTTAAAAAAGGTAAAGCTCCGGGATTTGCGAAACAAATTTTTATTCCAAATGGTTTTGTGCCAACAACCACGAGCCCCAAACCAGGGGAGTGGCCCTTGCATTCCCTAGGTCGTTAAATGGCCCCCAGTTTTTAGACTTTCCCAAGTGGACCCTCTGGCCCATAATAACATTCTTTCGATCTTGATTGAGGGCCAATGCGTTTTACTTTAGTTAATGGGATACGCTCCCCCCCAGGGACAGTTGGTCTTTTTTCAACGTTTTTCAATGTGTTTTCACCAAATTTGGGGAAGGGTAAGGGTTGTGCTGGGTTGGGGGTTTCAATCTTTCGCTTGACCCACCTGGAAAAACTTTCCCCAGGGGGGAAATCAGCCCTTTTGTACCGCACTATTTAAAAGGATTAGGAAGATTTTAAATCATTTCAATTATGCAACGCCTGGCGTTTTTTAAAACCCGGGAGAAAAAAGATTATTCCTTCTATTCGACCCCACATAATTTCCCATAGTCCCCATTGATTATCACTTTACTCCCCCCACTCCCTTCCATGGTTGTTTCCCCCACCGGATAGGGAAATAAAATTTTTTCAGGGCCAATTTTTTTCCCGTTTAAATTAAAATTTTTTTTTCCCTTTTTTTCTTTGAAACCGTTCTGGTCTTGGCGACTTAAAGAGTCCTCTACTTTTTTTGGGTACTGGGGTGGGGTGGGGGCGATCTTAGAAAACCATCCGGGGGAAAACAATTTGAAACATTCCCCATGATACCTTTCCCCGAATGTAAAAGTGGGAAAACCCCTTAAGTGGGGCTTGTTGGGGGTTAAAGTTGACCCAAAAACGGGGCGAATTAAAGAGGGACAGGGCCCCCCAAAATTTAAAGGGGGGCCCCTGCAGAGGGGGGGAGAGCCTAGAGATTTCCCATAAACAGGCTCTATCCCCAGTGGGGCCTTGGGTTTATCTTCTTGTTTGCAGATTGGAGTCAAAAATTCCTTGAAAATTTCCCGGCGGGGTTACCTTCAAGTTTGGGGCCCTAGCAATTTTAAGTTTTGGGAAAAAAACTGGTCGCATTTTTGGGACGTGCACTCCGTCAACAATTTCCAATCCCATATTCCATGCTCAAGACACCAGAGGCCATAGGGCCAAAAGACCCCAGAAAAACAAACCCGCTTTTTTCCCCCCCTTTTTACCCCAGACTTTAAAAACTTTTAAACCCTCCCCAAACCCTTCCCCCCGGGATTATCCAGTCCCCAAAAACACCCCCCCGTCTCTCGGAAACCGTCCTTTTTGAATTGGAAGCGCCCTTTACTTTGGGGGAACTCTCTTCCCGTTATAAAAACTCTTCCCCGGGGGGAAAAAGCCCCCGGGGCCGGGGGGGATTCACGAGTAAGTTCTATAAGATCTTTCAACCTCTACCCCTCCCATTTTATTGGGCCCTTTTTTTAAATTCCCTTTCCACGCCAAACCGTTTTTTAAAACCCCAATCATCTAGCCCATGTCGCGGTTATCCCCAAAAACCGGGGGAAAAGGGCCCCCCCCTTGGGCAGTTATTGCCCAATCTCTTTTTTGAAATTTATTTAAAAAATTGGTTTCAAATGCAAAGGGTATTTTAGGGGGGAAAACAGGGGGGAATTTAATCCAATTTTCTACCCACCTGGGGGCATCCGGATCAGGTGGGGTTCGTCCCGGGGAGGAGGCCCGCGAAAAACACCCCCAAAGGGCCCCTGGGATATTAAAGGGACCCATGCTCTTTTGTTCGGATCCCCCCGGATTGGGGCCTATCCCTGGATTCCGAAAAAGCGGGTTTTTCAGAATTTCTTGGTCTTCTCTTCTGGGTTCTCTTCGGCGCTGGGGGGTGGGACCGTCTTTTTTGTGCTAGGGTTTTTGGGCCCCCTTTTTAGTTTCCCCGCACTCAAAAATTAAAATTAAGGGGTCTCTTCCCGACCCCCCCCTTTTTTATTTACAATGGAAATCCAGGGAAAGCCCCCTCCCACCTCTATTGTATGTCCTGGGAAAGGAAAAATCTGATGGCTGCTATTCGTTCTAACCCGGATTTTCAGGGGGAAAAAGGGTGATCGGTGGGGCAAAGAATAAAGTGTTCACCCTTCGCCACGACTTTTTGGGGCCCATGGTCACGGACCCTTTTTACTTCTATGCCGGCGCTGAAGTCCTAAACTGGGGAAAAATTTGGCCTCGGTCAAACCCTTTAAGGGCAACATTTCTAAATCCGAAGCCCCCCTGGTTTTCAATCTTCCGGGTCGGGAGGGTCTCAGATTGCTTTGTCCTCCTATCCCTTTTTCCTGGGCCCCAAGGGGGCCCCCGCTTTTTAAGGTAAAAATCCCCAGGGGCCTTTCAAACCTTTTAAAAATCTAATTTTTTACCGCTACTTCGGGAAAATTTCCTCTGACCCGGAGGGGTGGGGTAGGAGGGAGTTCTTTGGATTTGGCCCGAAAAAAATATTCTCAAGATTAAACCCTTCACCCCCTTTCTCCTACCTATTCAGACCATCCCTGTACACATCCCTAATCCTTTTGGCAAGGACCAAACCCCTCTTTACGGCCTTTTTGTCTGGCCCACGGCCGCCCCGGGCGGGCTTTAGCCTTAACTAGACAAAGATGGGGGGGGTTTGGGTCTCCCAGATTGTAAAAAATACTAAATGGCGGCTGCATATTCTAGAATTCTCGATCGGGTGTGCCGGGGCTAAAAACGGTGGGCCCAATTGGCGGATGCCATATCCCCCCTTCTTTGGCATCGCTCCCCTGGATCGGGACCTGTTCCTGGGGAATAAATACCCCCTTCTTTCACTACTATCAACCCTTAAAACATTGTCATATAGGCTCTCTTACAGCCCCTCATAATAATCCGGAACCTTTTTCCAATTACTGATAACCCCATGTTTCCCCCCAGGCCCACGTCCCTCTCTTTTGGGGGTTCAAAACGAATCCATTGCGATTATATAATCTGGTACGGGCCCAATATTACCCATGACGGCATAGGTGTTACTAACGTAATATTTGAGACTGTGGGTCCCAGCTGTATTCGGGTCATTGACCAGGCCTCTTTGTAGTTCTGGGCTGATTTCCCGACCTTCCCCACAATCTTTCTTACCCTACGAGGCGGATCTTGCAGACCCAAGCCCCAACGAAAAGATTGACAGTCATCTTTTATTTCTTTCCCTTTTTCTAAAATTTCGGCAACCATTTTCCTGCTTTACCATGCTGCTTGCCTATGGTATTGTCCTGAGCCCACCCGCCTTGGCAGGGCTACAATTTTGCCCCGTTCCTTAGACAGCTCTTTGGTCTTGACCATGGAAAAGGGTTGGGAAAGGATTTCAATAACAAGTTCAAACCGGTGCAATTTAAAGCAGGGAATAATTTCAGAGTAGGAGGGCTTCTTTAAAAAAAAACTAACAGATATGTGAAGCCAGAATTTTTGTGGTTGGGAGGGATCAAATCTTACTTAAGCAAAAATCTATTAAATTATTTAAAAATCATACAATGTGATTTTCTGGATCATTATTATTTTGATACATTAACCGACATAATACTTCTTCCTAATGAGATACCTCACCTATTTTAAGCCACACTCAATGCCGAAATTCTAGCCAGTCATAAGTTCTACTCTGCACTGATCAGGACCAACGACCTAAAAATCCACATCAAAC